>VNJV01017153.1:0-105937 GCA_008042635.1 Drosophila nikananu
AAAGCTGAAGCTGAATGCAAAGCCGAAGCTAAAATAACTGAAAATGCGGAATAGTGAGGCAACAAGTGGCCCTGAGGGTGAATTTCGTGCTTAAATTTGATTCAATGGCTTTATTAAAGCACTGGAGAGCATCCGCAAATTGCAGTGTCACAACAACAGCGGCAGAGGGAAAATTCGCGTGTAATCACCCAACGGTCAACAAGCTAATTAAGGCGTATTAATATCAGGGGATTGCGTTTGTTTGCCTTACCCCAAAAACCACATTGAATTGTTCGTTAAAGGCTGAAATTAAATCAAGGCAGGGAAACCGAACATGATTTTTAGTGGCTTCTATAAATGATTTATGGCTTTTTTGCTCATTTGGTAATATTTACAGGGGAAAATAAACCTAAATTTATATGAGTTAGTCTAGTTATTTACTCAAACTCTACAGTTATCATTGTTAATGGTTTTGTTCAGCTTGTTTTTGCAAGTAATTTCAGCTATTAGGCATGGGAATGCTTTAGGTAGAACATCACGTATTAAAGTAATAAATTATCCAAAGCTTTAACGAGAGTTCTACGCACTTCACCAAGCTGAAAACGTTTTTTTTTATTATTTACTCAGCTGCCTTACCTGAAACTTTCCTAAGCGTTTTGAGCTCTTTTGAGGGATTTTGAGCTTGAGTTTTCCCAAGTTCAGGGTCAGCTAACAATAACCACATTATTTGCATAATTTTTCCCTAATCTGCCAGCAACCTTGAACCAATAACCACAATATTATGTATATTACTTGCCGAGACCACAACAAAGAAAAAAGTATCTTCTATGAAAATTTGAAGCGGTTAAAATTGTTTTAAAGCAAGGCAGCAATTTAATAAAAATTAAACTGTAGGCTGTTTTCCTTCTAAAGTGTATTATTTTCCGCTTTTTCTTTAAGAACTTTGTTTGGAAATCAGCTTTAGGAGACTACAAACTGCCCAAATCGAGAACAGAGAGCAATCCACCCAGCAATTGAACGACACCACCGATCACGGCAATCGCTGCCCACAGCACAACCGCCCAGAATTTACACCTGCACGCAGAGCGACCTTTGACCCCCCACCAGTACCACCCATTGGATGGATCTGAAGCACAGCGCCAGTGGTGCCCCCGAAAGTACCGAGACCTATATAGTCACCAGCAAATCCACAGACATGATCACGCCCAAGGACAAGGAGGGCAAGGCGGCCGTGGCCAATGCCCCAGCTGAAGGTGAGTTTTGCTCAACACCTAAATTTATAGGGGGAAATTATATATTAAATAGTATTATCTATGATTAAATACTTAGTAAAAGAAACAAAAACCGTATTCAACGAAGACAAAGTAACATAATCCCGCTTTAAATCTGATTTGTGTTTCTATTTTAGAATATTAAAAACTTACTGAACTGATTAAGTTCTACAATTTCTCAGCCTTTGTCAACATATAATAAAATATCACCCTATAGGTCATTAAATCGGACAGCTCCTATCTATATCAATTTAGGTTAATCTGAACGTAAGCACTTGAGAATGTCAAAAATATTTGAAGTCGTAGTGCCAAATATGAATTCACATTAAGCTGATTAAATGTTTGATTGTAACCACCTAACTATGATTAAAATGATTACGATACTAATGAAAGTGGGTGAAATAACTGAGTTGGCAACATGAATTCGATATGGTTATGCCATTATCTTTTTATTTTACCCACTTAAGTAACTTCAAATGGTGATTTAGTTTCTAAAATGGCCTGATGCTCTTAGTGATTACCCCTCTAAGTTACCCAGTCTGTTTGTGTTATGTTTTGTGTTATATTAACCAAGCACACGCCTCGTTTGCATTTCCCTGCTGTGTTCTACAACAAAATATATATACAAACATGCACATAGTGCACTTTGCATGTCAGACATGAGCCACCATTTTGGCTTAACTGCACCTCAAGGTAGGCAATAGTTTCGCCGTGTTTGTGTTTGGGTTTGTGGGTGTTTGTGGGGTGTTTGGATGCGCTCCACCCACAGCGGCTGCCATTTGTATTCAGTGCAATCCGAGCACCGCACAACCACACACAAATGCACTTGGCAAAAGCCTGCCAAAGCCACAGCACGCCGCACATTCACTTAAATGCATACCTGCTCGCAGGACACGGAGGAAAATAAGAACGCCATAAATCATAGGATTTTAGTCAAAAGTTTGTAGCGCAGTGAGGAAGCCAATGTATACTCTTGATCGACAGAGACAATTTAAACATGTTCAAAATTGTACATTTTTCAAAATCTTCAAAAATGCAAAAACATAAATCGCATTTTTTAATTTTTAGTTCAAACGGCTGATTTGTTTACCTTATGAAAGTTAGCATACAAAAACACTCAGAACTGAAATTAATATATTATTGGCTTATAAACAATTTTTTAAAAAGAATGATTTTCTAAAAAAAATCTCATATAAAAATACCGATTTTAAGTCCCTAAAATGCTTTCAAATTAGTGAAGGAGTCATTTCCAACCCTATAAATCATATATATTTTTGATCAGCAACAACAGGGGAATCGATCTAGGCATGTCTAAGAGAAAATTGTCAAAAATTCAAGAAAAATTTAAAATTTTTAAAATTGAAATTTTAGTATTCTGATATTTTACCCTTATAAAAACTAGCACAGAAAAGCTTTCCGAATTAAAGTTAGTGCATTTTTAGCTTAGTTATTCTATTTTTAAGATTTAATTTTCAAACAAATTATCTTATAAAATGATGGATAAATATTTAAATTTTAATACTCCTTTCGGCGTTTTATAATATCAGTCAGAAGAACAAAACACAGCGAAGGAGGCATTTCCGATCCTATAAATCATATATATTCTTGATCAGCAACAACAGGAGAATCGATCTGGGCATGTCTAAAGGAAAAAAAAAATTTACAACAATTTCAAAATTTTACAAGGGGTAACATCATTAAAATTGTCAAATTTCAAGAAAAATGTAAAATTTATAAAACCTAAATTTTAGTATTCTGATACTTTACCCTTATAAAAACTAGCACAGAAAAGCTTTCCGGATTAAATTTAATGCATTTTTAGCTTAGTAATTCTATTTTTAAGATTTCATTTTCCAAAAAATTATCTTATAAAATGAAGGATAAATATTTAAATTTTAATACTCCTTTCGGGGTTTTATAATATCAGTCAGAAGCTTAGTGGCTTAGTTATTCTCGATCCCATGATCAAATTTAAAACTGCAGAAAAGCTTTCTTTCTTGGTTGTTTCTAAATTTGACAGCTTTCCAAATGAATGTTGTAATGTGTAATTAATTCATATTTTCATATTAAAAACTCTGTAAACTATTTTTCAACCAAAAACAGATTTTTCTGTGCACAGTAAACATATGCATGGGCTTGTGTTTGTGCATTGCATACCTGTGTATTTTAAACTATATATGTATATAAACAAAAAACACAGGTAAAAAACGGCTTCAAAGCGTTTTGTACTTTCAATGCCATGCAAGCCAAAAAGTTAGTGACGTCGCTTCTGAATTGTCACAAATTGGAACAAAAAAGGGATGGCTATAAATAGCAGAAAAGCCAATGCATGAAATATACCATATATCTATCTATATTATATACCCGAAATGCTCTTAAACAAGCCATTTTAATTTCGAACGGGGATTACATGGGGAAGCAAACATTTATTTAATAATATATATTTGTTAGTGTGCCAGGGACGCACAAATGTGTCCCTTGGGCCAGAGTTTGAGTGCGCACAAAGGAAGGCGAATGCCAGGAGTGCATTTATCTGTGTTTAAAGCTAGTTTTCCACTTCATTTGAATAAAAGTTACAATTCTCACTTGTATCCAACTAGCTGCTTAATATGCAGGGAAATAAATGGTAGATTGAAGAGGACCTTTGAAAGTCCTTGCACGTTGTTGGCTTCGTAATGAACGTCATTAATCGAACTCTTGAGTATTGATTTCTACTGGAAGCAAATCAGGTTAGGAGGTAATATGGCTATTTTGAAATGTCAGATTGTGATATTTATAATCCTGGTTAAGGAAAGTATTTTGTTTAACAGGTACTTTGATTAATGAATTAAGTCCTACTCGTGAAGTAGCAATTTTCTAAAAAAAAAAAAAGAGGAGATACTTTACTATAATTTTAAATTTAAATGTACCTTTTGTAAAAGTTTCCAATTATGACATTACCACTGTTAGAAAAAATGTTTTTTTATTAATTAAAACAACAAAGCATTGTCACAATCCCATAAGAGGAGTGTAACACATTTAAACCCTTTCAAAAAAATGTATGTTAAGCCTTAATGTTCATTTAAATAATTCTACATTAACATACTTTATGGTTTTAGGGCATTACAATTAATCTAATAATTGCAATACTAAATTACTAAACGACACAAGGCAGAGTCATAACCCTTTAAGAGGATTTTAACAAAATTAAACACTAAATCAATAAGAATCAGTGAATATCTAGGGGTCCTAATCCATTACCTACGCAATGTTCGTATCATTGCGTTTTTAGATGTTTAGCTGCTGACTGCCGAACTTTTGGCAATCAATGCCTCAAAGTGCGACCTTGAGGAAGGTTCCCATGAAATCCCTTCAAGGTCAGGCAATCACTAACAAAAGTGCGAGGGTGGGCTAAAACGTATTATGATAATGGATCCAAGGGTGGGCACAATCATTTTGCTTGAATATCAGCTCGGGCAGATTGAGAGTGTTATCCCCAACTAGAAAGTAGTGAGTAAGTAAGCAGGTAAGCCTGTCCCTAATCCGTTTAATCCTGCTGCAGCTACATGGGGTGCTCCTCCGGCTCAGGCCTTGAGCCACTCCTCAAGCCTTCTCCTGAAGTGGCTTTCACCTGAACGCATTCTATTTCCATTCCATTTTTGCAGGCTACAAAGTCTACGCCCGCCGCTGGGCGGTTCTGATTCTCTTTGTGTTCTATTCATCCTCGAATGCCATGCAGTGGATACAATACACCATCATCAACAACATAATAACACGGTGAGTGAACCAAACACAGCGAGGGGTGCTCCGGCAATTGCGGCGAATAGTGCCTCACATTTCATTAAAAGTTTTCATAAAGCTCATTAAACAACTGGGCTCTGTGGGCCACCAAATGAATGGGGTTGAATAAATTAACTGCCGCATCCCCCGCCCTTGCCGCTTGCCCGCCTGTCAAGTGCACACCCGTGGGGGATTCCCCGTTCTAATAAGCTCTCTCCTTTTGTTCCCCCAGCTACTATGGCATCAGCGATAAATGGGTGGACTGGACGTCCATGATTTATATGATCCTGTACATACCGCTCATATTCCCTGGCAGTTGGTTTTTGGACAAAGTGGTGAGTGAAGTGACTGAAGAAATAAATTAAAGAGGAAAAATAATTAAATTGTTAGAGTAACTCAACTCGAGATTTATTTTATTTTTATTTATTAATCAAATACAGATTTTTGTATTTCTATTAAAACCCTTCCTTACCTCATTTGTCTCACCCCAACAGGGCCTTCGTATAACCGCCCTGGTTGGCATTGTGGGCACCTGTGTGGGCGCCTGGATCAAGGTCTTCTCGGTGGATCCATCTCTCTTCTACGTGGGCTTCATTGGCCAGGCGATCGTGGCCCTGGCCCAGGTGTGCATCCTGTCACTGCCGGCCCGCTTGGCGGCCGTGTGGTTTGGCCCCGACCAGGTGTCGTCGGCCACCAGCGTGGGAGTGTTCGGCAATCAGGTGAGTGAGCGACCAGCGACAAGTATACGCCACGTTGCACTCCCTTGCGTTATTGATGGCCAATTGCCATGTTAGCCTGCTCAGCGACATTGTCTTGTGAGTTAGTGAGCCGTTGAATTTGCATTAACATAGAAAAGGCTGCAAGGCCTTCCAGTTCGCCAGATTGATGCACCAAGGATGAAATCAGGAGAACGTGTGGGCCAGGCCCACATCCGGTGGGCGGAAGTGGCCTGCTCTGACATTTTGCTCTACTCTGCTTCTGGCCTGGCCAGGCAATCATGAAATTGCCCAAAAAGAGTTCGGGAAGTTAAACAAAACTGACAACGACAGGGCCGTCCCAGTGCCACGCCCTCTCTCATTCGCCTCAATGGCAAATGCATGCGAAAGGCTCTTTGAGTGGATTCAATTTGGCGCACTGCATCCGCATCTAGGCACTAGGTTCAATTTATTCAGCAGCGGCAAACCAAACGAAATGACCTCTCCGAAATTCAGTAGCGCTTTTAAGTGATTCCCCGGCTGGACACACCTTCCACACGCTCTGGACAATTGCAATGTCAACGAGGAGGCAAATCTGGGACGAGGTGTCGAGCATTAAGCGGTTTCAAGAGCTCTCCCCGAGAATGTGTGTGTGTGGCCAACCAGTTGAATATTTGATTCTTGATAATTTAGGGAACCGCAATATGCCATAAGCCACTAACATTGATAATTTCTTTAACCATAAACTAATTTACTTGGCATTTGAGGTGTATGTAGTTATTTTACTTGAATTAAGGTTTGTCATTTTACCCCTTATTCTTGGGGCAAAAAGGTCTATGGGAGAAAGAGCTTGATTTCTATAGGAACAATAAATATGGATACATTAAATAAAATATAGAGACTAAAAGATTAAGCAGGGTAAGCATCAGAGAAATGAAGCAATTTAATTTAACTCAATACCGTGAAACTATGACTTTGGTATCAAAACTAGAGCTAAAAAAACACGAATGTTCAACGATTTACAATTGATATTTACAATGAAAAATATGGAAAGACACCTCGCCCTCTCTAAACGAATATAAATATGCCTTTAAATTAATAAACAATTCTCCATCACAACTTAACTTAAGTTTATTTATTTTTCACATATCTCAAACCCTTTATAGCCCTTTAACTCAGGTTAAGAAGCTGAATGGAACTATTTTTCTATTTATTTAAACTATATCTTTGATGGGGTATTAAAAAATAGGACAACCACTTAATGTAAGCCAGTCATGCCGATCCACAATGTCTGCAATCTTTCCCCGATCCACGTTATGGGCTTAAACGCCGCAAAACAATTAGGCCGCTTGCTTAGCCATTAGCCAACAGTGTCAGGTGCGGCGGTGATGAATGACAATGGCAGGTGGAAGTGGAAGTGGAAACGATGCACAATGGGTGAATGGGGGGGAAATGGGTCCTGCCTGCCTGGCCGGGAAATGCGAGGCGAAAGGCTGAGTGCCCCGTTTGCTCTTAATGTTGATTTACGAGCGCATCGGGGTGGTCGGTCTGTGAGTGCAAATATGCGACTCGAACAGCCCCCTGCATGAGGCATTGCATCCTAAACGCACCTGCGAGTGTGCCGGGGACTCTCATATTTGCCTTTCACTCGAGTGCAGATGAAAAGGCTTATAATTTCCGCTTGTCACACAGGTAGGAAGTCACAATGGGTTGTGACAATGTGTGAGCCACCTGATGTAGTACGTGGAGGATAACGGAACAGTGGGTCAAATACGGCAAAGGCAAGGCTTAAAGCCAGCTCCCAGCCTGGTTAATCTCTTGTCGAAATGCCAAGCCAAAAAAAAGGAAGAAGAGCCTTCATAAAAAACCCAGCGGGGGCCACGTAGATGGCCCACATACCGTGTGACATTGAATGGGCCAGTCCGACCCCTCTGCGCCTTTGCTCTGCTTCCTTCGCCCAATCGCTGCCTTGGCTGCCTTATCTGGCAAGGACGACGCACCACGCGCGCTTTGGCAGCCACCCCACCGCCCTCAAATCTGTGATTCTTCGTGACTGGGTGAGCCGGGCTGAGGCGGATTTGGCGGAGGAGCATTGTTGCCAGAGTGCTGAGCAAACACACAGTTTCTTTTCCACCAGTACTTTTTTTTCTTTAGCGTTTTTTGCACGTTGTTTTTTTCCGGATGGTCATGTAAACACGGCCGGAACGAGTTCCCCAAAGCCAGCCAAGTCGAAAATAACATTCTCCAGGGCCGAATGCGAATGCGAATGCCATTCCGGTTTGGCCTGACGAGCAGCCAGCGAGGCTCAGACGCGGCATTCGATTTTTTCCAAGCCCGTCTCCAGGCGGCTCAAATATTTATTCTTGATACCGCGGAGAGGCTCAGACTGCAGCAGCCTGCGAGCAGTCCCACTCGAATGTCCTTTTGCGCCTCCTCATAAAAGCCCAAATAGCCAGGACAAAGAAAACGGACAAGAGAGGCGGCGGAGTGCAGGGAAGTGGAAATGCAGATGAGCTCCTGGCATCTGCCTGGTTTATGGCCCATCTCTTGAATACATTTATGCAAATTGCTGCAATTCTATGAGTCTCCTCCTCATCCTTATGTGCATGGCAGAGCGTATTTCGAAATCGTATTTCTGTTTTTACTCGATTATATCCATGCCGAGCTTCATTGCCTGAATCAAATAGAATTATTCAAATTTATTGTCAGCTATAAAATAAGACCAGGGCGGGCAAACTCTGACAGTTATTGGTATATATTATTTTCTGAAGTATTTGGAGATAGGAAAACAAAAGTGTTGATAGAAAATAAAATACTTGGTTCATTGTATTTATAATAAAAGTGAAAAGAGGGCTGCCATAAATTCTGAAAACTAGCTGAAATTTGCTTTAAAATTTCCCTAGAAAATGGAGCTGCATGCATATACAGCATTTGCCTTAGTACAATTTTCCATGCTGGTTTTTCCACCTTGAAAATCTCCCAGATTCCTGCCAGATTAACCTAGATTAAAGGGAAAAAACGCGATAACCGTGGCTCAGTTCAGAAATCCATTCGAAAATGAGGTTTCCTTAAGCAAAGCTGTAAAAACTGATTCTGTTTGCAGCCATAAATAGGTTGGCACAATCTGGAGACCACCTGCAGTCACGGTTAAAGCAATGGATGTCTGGTGGTCTGCCTGGTCACGACACTGCCAAAGGTATTCACTTAAGGACAGCGGGAAAATGGGTTGTCTCCAACCGCACGACCACCCCTTTCCTTTGTTCTTCCTTTGCAAACCAAAATAAAAGAGCTTCGATTGGTTTATTGTGTGTGAAACTGAACAGTTTTCCACCTTTGTTGTTTGCTTTAATGAATACAATTCGAGCTCGGCCGATTATTTGCAATTCAAAGGGTGCACAGAAGGTGTTTCAATTCAATTGAAATAACGAAATACCTCAGAGACTGTGTTATTAATTGACCCCAGCTTCGGTGTAATTAAATTGCATAGCAATTTCGCTTAAACACATCTCCCTTTGAGACACAATTTAACTCAATTTGGTTGAAAAATTGTGATGGAAAAATGGATGCTTTTACGGTGCAATTTATTTTCCTGACTGTCAAATGTCACTTCGTTTAAATACAGCCACTGCCACTAAAACCGATTTATATAGAGAGGGGAAGCCCCAACAATATGGTAAACAAAAAGGAAATAGTAACTTGCAGGGGAATACCCCTTAAAAGTAAATTATATAAATAATAATATGAAACCAGGATATATAAATAACTGGATACTTGTGCAAAATGCAGCTACTTGTATCTCACATTTCGAATTACTATCATCATTATTTTGTAGCTTGTTAGTCAAACACAGGTATCCCTTACACCAGCCCCATGAGATACCCTCGCGGCAACCTTCCATAAAAAAAATCAAGGAAAATAACTAAAAATTGCATGGCTCAACTTTTGTGCAATGGCGTGTGTGCGGAAAAAAAAGGGAGCTGTCACTGCCGGGCCCGGGGTGTACATATATTTTTTTCCGCCACAAACTTTGACGAAAACAACGAACACAACGGCAACAGAGAAGCATCTAGTGCAGCTGGGTTTTTTTGGGAGGGAAATGGAGATTTGGAAAGGGAAAGGAGGAGGATATCTAGCAGGGTCTTGCCCACTATAAATCAATTTCACAGTTGCAGCGTAAATAATGTCAGTTAAGGGGGTGTGGGTGTGGCGAGCGAAAATAAAGCTGAGGTCCGGAAGCGTAGCAGAAATGCCAGCGGATTCTGAGGCTGAAACGGATCCGGAAACAGATTCCTTCCGCTCTAAGCAACTTCTGTGTACAATGGCCAACTCCGCCTTTCTCTCTCCCTCTTTTTCTCTCTGTGTAGCTGGGCGTGGCCGTTGGCTTTGTGCTGCCACCCATGCTGGTGCCAAATTCCCCGGATCTGGAGACAGTGGGCCGTGATCTGCAGATGATGTTCTATTTGGTGGCCGGACTCACCAGCATCCTGCTCGTCCTGATGGTGATATGTAAGTGAGGAGTATCTTTCTCTTGACCATCGCGTAACATCATATCCCCATTGCTGCCTTAGTTTTCCAGGACAGACCGCCCACGCCTCCATCAGCCGCCCAGGAGGAGGCCCAGCGCTTGGAGAACTCGGAAGCCGAGCAGGTCAGCTTCATGCAGTCACTGAAGAACCTGATGACCAACCGGAACTTCATCTTCCTGCTCCTGTCCTACGGCATCAATGTGGGCGTCTTCTATGCCATTTCCACGCTCCTCAATCCGGTATGAGAACTTGCCCACTCGTTTAATGAGCGGTTAATGTGGGGGCTAATGACGCGGATTTGTTTACAGGTGGTCCTGAAATATTATCCCGGTCACGAAGTGGACGCCGGGCGAATTGGCCTCAGCATTGTGCTGGCCGGAATGCTGGGCTCTGTGGTCTCTGGCATTGTGCTGGACAAGACGCATAAATTCAAGTAAGTACAAGCCTCAACAGTTGAAGGGCACGAGTCGAACTCATTACGTATACGCCGTGTGGCCGCCTATAAATGAGAGCTGCTTGAGAAAGTTTTGGCACGGCAGCTGCAAAAGTTGTTATTAATTGAATGGGAGGCACTCGATGTTTAATGAGCGGTACTCATCATGGTTGTTCTCTGCCCCTCACTCTCTCTCTAGGGAGACGACGCTGGCGGTCTATGCGCTGTCCATGGTGGGCATGTGGATCTTCACTTTCACTTTGGACACGGGTCACATTGCGGTGGTGTATCTGACAGCTTCGCTGCTGGGGTAAGTCAGTAAATAATGCCTAGGATTTTACTACCATAATATTATTAAAAACATACATTTTAAGCTCTCTAAATAGTTGTTCTATAGAACTATATTAAAAATCTATAACAGTTTAAGACAAAATAATAAGTAAGTACCATTGAAATATCCCCTTCCGATTTCCAGATTCTTTATGACTGGCTACCTGCCGGTGGGCTTTGAGTTCGGGGCCGAGCTCACCTTCCCAGAGCCCGAGGGCACTTCCTCCGGACTGCTGAACGCCTCCGCCCAGACCTTCGGCATCTGCTTCACCCTCTTCTACTCGGAGCTCTTCACCACCTTCGGTGATATTGCCGCCAACATAACCATGGCTGTGATGCTGATTGTGGGCACTATCATAACGGCCACCACTCAGTCGGATCTGCGGCGTCAGAATGCCCAGGTGACCTCCCCCGCCGCCGCCGGCGGTGTGGCTGCAAATCCGTAATTAACTCGCCCCCGAAAAACACTACTACAGCCATCAGGACAGGGGAGTTACAGCTGGTGGCTGTTTTTTTATGTATAGTATTCTACGCATATCGTTTTACTGTTTAATTTATTTCATTGTTTAATGTACATTCCGTTGTAGCCTTAAGTGTTGAATTTTAAAATGTTCATTAAAGGTGCTTAGCAACACACAAACACAACACACACTAAACCGAACACATCACGAATATAAGTAAGCTTAGTGCATTATTTTTTCAATTTTATATATTGGCAACTGTTTAAGGTTTAGTGCTTAGGTTATGAGTGAATATATCAATTGAGCAACTTCAAGACTTGCATCGAAATTTGGCTTTATCTTTGCGTTGCAAACTGCACCACAGCCACCGCCACAGAGACACGAGCACAGGTTACATATTGTATCTATATATATATGGAAGTATCCTTCTCTCAGTATTATATACTATAGCCTAGCCTAGCCCCATTGTATTCTAGCGAATGTTGACAGTTTTATTGCCATAGGGAGTTATATCCAAAGCAGTTTGAAGCGGTGTCTATCCAAATCCAGCGAATGCATTATCGAATCGTAGCGGTAGCCGGGCTCTCGTCTTCTATTTTTCCCTCCTTCCGCCTTCCGCCAGCGAGATTGTGTAAATAACTTGCATATATTCATAAATATATGTACATATTCCGTACCCGATCCAGCGAGAGCGGCGCGCTACTGTTGTACAAAGTACACACAAGTATATCCTGCATATCTGGCAAACTGTAATAATTTTGGAGGATTTACAACTAACAGCAGATATTTGAGTCGAAAATACAATATTATATATATACCTATATGAAATATATATATATATATATATCTATACAATTGATAGTGTTGTGAACTAGCGAACACCCACACTCAAGTATCAAGAAGAAGGCAACGCGTAATCCACTTTTTGTAGATAGCCTTTAGGCCGACGACGGCCAACTGACGTACAGACGTACATACGTAAGGAAGTTATCTCCAAACTAGAGTCAATTCCGATGGCAAAACAAAAGACACACTGAACTACCTGACATGAACCACCTACACAGTACAGAAAAAAACGAAAGCGAGCCTGGTGCCGGGACGGAGTTTGGCACTAGAACAGCCGGAGCGGGGCAAGTCGGGGTCGTGATAACACGCAAGCTTTAACTCTCACATGTTGTTCTTTTCGATTCGGGAGATACAAAGATAGTTAACACACGGAAGCCACGTAGCCAATACTTCCTTCATAGCCACGAGTTCTTGCAAACGATATATGTATGTGAATGTATATGTGTACGTGTATAATAGTATTCAATAAACAATAAACAATTCAGTGTATAGAGCAGGCGGCAGCCTTTTTTTTACTGGGATTTAAATGTATTTAATATTTATATATATTTATAGATTTTTAGCGAGACATCCTACAGTGCAATGTACATCAAATTTAAGAGTTATATCCAAGTAGGGCCTAGCGAACACGAATACAGAAATGCACTTAATTTGAGTGGGGAGCACTAAACAAAAATAAGACAAACGCACAATTAAAGTAGCAAGGTTAGTAAAACTTAAAAAGAGAAAACTTTAAACAACTCGCCCGTTCGTGGTCCTTGGTCTGACAGCAATTGCAATCGCTGGTGAGTGGTTATTCTAGGGGGTATTTCCCCAGGCGCGCAGCAGGGTGAGGGCCTTGTTGAAGTAGGCGCACCACTCCTCGCGCTCCTCCTTCGTGTCGGCGGATAGCAAATGTCGCACCGTGGTTGTGCGTCCGTTGGGCACGATAATCAGCGACTCCTGGTCCGTGTCCATCGCCGGGCGCTCGCACTCCAGCAGCATGGTGTTGAGGCGGGCGCAAATGTCACGGGGTGCGGTTGACACCTTCTGCGAGCTGCAGGCATTTAGGTCGATGCTGCCCATGGGCGTTTTGCGCTTCTCATCGTCCGGGTATTTCCAGAAGTTAAGAACCGAGCCGTTCAGATAGCACCAGCGGCGATGCCAGGCCCCGAAGCCGGAGATGTCCTCGAACATGGTGAGGAATCCCTTGTATTCCACGCTCACAGACAGCTCACAGTTCACCTTCATATGGACAACGCCCTCCAGGGGGCTGACGCCCAGGACCTGGGTCAGCGTCCAGCTCGTGCGCTGGATTTCACGCAGCGAGAAGATGGCAAAGCCATACTGCACCAGCTGTGGCTTTCGCACCACATGCGGCCCAGCCGGACTCTGCACCGGCGGCATTACGAGTCGATTCTCGCCACCCTTCTTCTTGGGCGTCTTCACGCCGCCCTTCTTGTTAACGTTGATGTGGTACTTGAGCTCATGGGGCAGCTGATCGCGTTGCGCCAGCATGCCATAGATTTCCAGCGTGATCTGCACAACAAATATATCGAATTAAAGCATACTGGATAACTTTAAATCGGTTTAAAGTCTTACCCGGAAGTCGGCGTACACATTGTTCAGCTGCAGGACATCGGGGAACTTGACCGACAAAAGGCCGGGCATTGTGGGCACTGTCTTGGTGGCCAGTACGTGCTCATTGTACTTTAGCAGGCACACCAGATGATGCCCATTAATGTTGCCCGAGGCCATTTTACGCACATACTCCTGGCGCAGGGGAATGGTGATGTCCTTCACCGTCAGCAGTCCTTTTTCTTTAGGTGCGCCCACGGGACGCATGCTGTTCTCCACCCGCAAACGTTGAACCTCGTCCAGGCAGGCCTGACGACGATGGGCTGCCAAGAGACTAAACGTTAGCAATAATCCATTTTAAAGCTCAACTTGATAACTTACTTGCCAGCAGGAGATACCGCTCTCCCTCCACAGACTCCGTAGAGCCAGAGAACTCGACGGTGGCCGCGCACAGATTAAGGGCCTGGCTGGCCTGGCCGATTACCTGCTGCTGCTTGCATACCTCGCCCAGCAGCTTCTTGATCTTATCCTGTGCCTGCGAGGCCTCGCTGGAATCCCGCGCGTTCTGAGCCAGCTCATCGTCCTCATCGGTCGTCTGGTCGTCCATGCTGGCCGCCCCACCTTCGGCCTGCTGCGGAGAGTCATATTCCAGTCTGTGCTTGGCATGGCAGTCCGCGGCGAGAGCTGATCGCATCACCTGCTGCTCGCGGCAAATCTTGCGCACAGGCGTGGAGTTGGAGCTCTGAAAGCGGAACAATTTATTTATTAATCTGTAAAGTCCCTTGGAATGATCCTACTAACGTTGGCGCTCTGCTGGCGACGGTAGAAGCTCACAGTGTGCACCAAGGTGACCAGGTTGTCGTTATCCTGGTTCACGCTCAGCTCGGACTTGACCGGCTGCCCTCCACTGGGCAGCGGCGTCTGCACGTCCATGATCTCTGAGTGCTCATCGATGGGCGCGCAAGTGCTGGTGGCTGGATTCTTTCGGAAGGAAAAGCTGTTCGAGGCCGTTGTTCCTTTGCTCTGTAAAAATAGATGATTTTATATGAAATTTCCCGCTTTTTTAAACATAACTTACGCCCAAGGACAGGCGACTTGCATTCTGATCGTCGCCGCTCAAGCTCTCATCATCATCCTGGGTGCTGCCGTAATCCTCGCCCAGCGCCTGATTCAAATAATCATCCATGCCCGAGGCCTGCGACGAGTTCAACGAGCTGTCCTCGTAAGCCTCGTGGCTGTAGTACATATCCTTGTCTGCATAGTGCACCGTCTGAAAGGAATTAAAAGGGATTAATGGTGACCGCCCGCTGGGTTGCGAGTTTTGTACCTGTTCTCTCACCTTTTTGGAACACTGCTGATGCTCCGCCTCGTTGCGCTGCACGGCGCTCATTATCTCGCGGCCCAGGCTGCCATTGCACATGCCGGCGCTGCTGTCCTCAGTCTGCGACTGGTCCTCCGACTCATCCATGCAACTGCACGAATCAAAGATAAGCGGTTAGTTAAGCGATTGCGATTTTATTTGTTGGTCTTGTCTAGGGGGAGGTGTTGGGGTTTAAAGCTAGGAGTGCCTTATGCCTATCAGTCGGGGTATGCTACTCGATGCAGAGCAGGAATAGTAAGCAGGAGTAGCATTTGTCAGCGCACCTTTCAGTTTCCTCCTCGTCCAGATGATGACTGTCATCGGTGGCGGAGGCCGTTTCCGTGGCACAACAGTTGTCGCCGCTGGAATCGAGGTCGGACAGAGCCGGATACAGGCGATCGGAATGAGATGTGCGGGCTCGCTTGGAGTCCTCGTCTGTGATGGGGGCATCACCAGCTGAAATTACGGGAATAACAGCTAAGGTTTCCGAATATCCCCGTTATAAGTCGTATTCGCTTACGTGAACGCCTCTTGCTGCTGGCCGATGCGGGTGAAAGTCCTGCGATGGGCGGTGGCGGAGGCGGCGGCATGGGTCGCACCAATCTGCTTGGTGCTGGCGCAGGCGCAGGCACAACACTGGCCGATGGCTGAATGTCGAAGAGCTCCTTTTGCTTATTGAAGCGATTCGAAATGATCTGCATGTCCTCCTGTCTCTGGCGATCGATTTCCTTTACTCGGCTTTCAGCGCTGGACTGCGCGCTAGCCACCAGTGCGGCCACCTTGTCTCGCAACTTATTCTCCGGCTTGGGTTTAGCCGCAGCAGCAGTTACCGCGGTAGCAGCCGCAGCGGTCACTGGATGGACTGCCGCCACATGGGCTGTTATTAAATCGGATTAGAAACCCCAATTGAATGTGAAACTCGAGAATCAAGGCCTCATAATACTTACGTTTGGTCTCCTCGGGCCTGATCTGGCTAATACTGGGAGCAGTTCCAATCGGTGCCTTGGGCAGCATGGCCTTGTTGTTCCCCGTTTCGAAGAGCTTCATGCGCTCCTTTAGCGACAGCTCGCAGGGATCCTTCTGGTTACGCAGACTGCCTTGCAACTGTCCACCGGCACCGGCTTTATTCTCAAAAATGGCTGCTCGGCCGGAAACCAAGCCGGACTTCACGCTAACCGCCGGCGCTGAGGCTGGTGCAGGCTTGGCCGGCTGAGTTGCAGCAGACCCAAAGGTTTTGGCCACCTGGCTGACGGTCGTCGATTTCTCCGGCACTGGTGGCTTGACCGCTGGCGCCGCCTCTCCTCCCTGTTTGGCATAATCATATGTGTGTTTAATGGTGGACGACTCGCGGCGCTGAAAACCTTGGGCCTCCAGTGAGCTCAGTACCTTTGGATCCCACTTTAGCTGCTTGGTTCGGGCCACCTCGTCGACTTCGTCCTTTCGTGGGGGTTGCGGTGCAGGCTTTTTCTCCGTCCGCCGACTGGGCAAATCCGGTTTCGGTGGCGGCGCCTCAATGGGTCTGTGTACATCGTGGTGCGCCGTGTCGTCCTCCCACTGGTTAATAGTGTCAGCCAAAGCGGCTAGTTTTCCAAATTTCTGCTTCGGCTGCCTGCTACAGCGGCTGGTCATATCGTCTTCATCGCCCGCATGGAACTGCGCCTCCGTGCGATGTATGGGCGAGGAGAGGTCGTCGGTGTTCGAGTACAAGGCGCCCATGCGCTGAAGTCTGCTACGAGAAGTGTCCCTGAGTCTCGCCAGCGGCTGGTTCACTGGCTCCAAGGCTGGACTGGGATTCTCCGCCTCCTCGTCGTCGTCCGTTATTTCTTGCTCTTGGATCTCAACTTGAACCTGGAGGAACCGAATTCCAGCACACAGGAGGTAAGCAAAAGTGCTCAGAAAAGGGGGTGGGTTAGCGTAACTTACCCCAATTGGTTTGTCAGTGGTTATGTTTATCTCTATTCCCATCTCCATGTTCTCCTTGTCCTTGACCGCCGCATAGTGACGCAGCGGCTTGGACGGCGACGCCTCCAAGGTAGCCTTGTCTAGAATCACGACCTTGCCACTGCCGCTGCTCTGCACACCTGGAGAGTGGCTTCTTGGGGTCACCAAGGCGGCGTCCGACGTCGGAACGCTGCATTCGGAGAGGGGAAATTTGCTGGCGTTGCTGATGCCGAGTGCGCGACTGCGCTGTTCCGCCTTCTCGAGCATGAGCTAGAAAACGGAAATTCACATGAAAATGAAATTGATGGATGCAATTACCAACACTCGCGCAACGCAGACAAAGGGCATTATTGTGTGTGCGCAGCCTTCGTACCTGGGTAAACTCGTCCATTGTTGTTGTTGATGATGCTGCTGCTGCTGCTGCCAATGCAAATGCGTTTGTTCCGCGCACTGAAATACTGGACTTACTGTTACTGTACTGCACTCTTGTTTATTTATCACTTGCGGGCTGCGCGTCAGTTTGCATTCGAAATTATGCGGCGCGTCGCTTTTTTTCGGCGGTTGGATTCGATTTGGCATTCGATAGTCCGATATAATCAATTGTCAAGAAAAGTCGATATAAATCGAATGGGCTTATCGTTGCCACTGCGAAATAACTATTCAAACGCGATATTTCGATATCTGCGAAGTAAACAGAGTGACCATTTAGTGGAAAACTTCAAAATGCCAGGATTCTTTCACTTTTCTTTGGTATTTTTGTTGTTATTTTAGTGTTAAACGGCGCCCAAATAAATAACTTGTTTTGTTATTTCCTAATTTAAACAAATGTCGATTACTCTCGATTTCAATGGCAAGAACTTGGCTAAGAGCAAGTCGTTGGACCTCCATTACTTGCCGGCCAAGGTAGACGGCGATGGCGAGGCCAATGTGCAGGAGTACTTCAACAACTACACGAGGGAAGCGACCGAGTATGGACCTGGAATTCTAACAAACGCTTTGCGCGGCTATCCTTTGGTGGGCGAGCGGCTGAAAGTGCCAGAGGGATTCCAGGGACTGGTGCTTCAGGAGACGGACAAGCCGCTGAGCGAGTCCTCGGACCGGCAGTTGCGGCTCACTGGCGTTTTCGAAGAGTTAACCTACTGGAACTACGACAAAGTGCCCTCCAATGGCGATGCCTACCGTCAGGCGCTCCTCATGGCAGATGTGGCCCGGGCTGTAGGTTAATTTACGATCTCGGGAGACCGTTAGTAACTCTCTCTTTCTCTTACCCACAGTTGTCCCAGCCGATTAGCGAACAAGATTTGGAGGCGGAAATTGCACGAAACAAGGAAAACACCAAAGAGAGTCCCTAGTCTTCAGTTCTTAAGCGCGCTTATAGCGTTTATTATATAGTATTCCAAAAGCTAATCAAATAAAGATGTATCTTCACAATTCGTACACTTTAGACTTAAGATGGTATAAAAGATTCCGCTTATAAGTAGGTGGTAGTGGTGATGTTGGCTTCACTCGTCGGCATCCTCAAATCGCTCGTCGTCATCGTCCAGGCTAAGGTTCTGCATGCCGCCAACCTCGCCACCATTTCGGCCCAGTGTGTGCGCATCCTGATCCATGTCCTCGTCGTCCATGCCGCCGGCATCCTCCATGGGGTCACTGTCCTCCGAGTTGCTGTCCGCAGAGTCCGGATGCAACGCCTGACAAGTGGTCATGGCGCTGTACATGGTGTCCACGGTGTGAATGTCGTCGGGCAGCAGCCAGCACTCTGTCACCTCCTCAAACTGCTCGTCCACTGCGTCCTCGAAATTGTCCTCCTCATCGTGCTCGTCACTACCATTGCCCTCATCCACCTCGGCGTCATTACCGCCTTCAGCTCCAGCTCCGTTCTGGCCATTCACCGCCGGCTGTGGCGGATCGCCGTATACGCCGTCCCACTCCACCTTGTGGTCCAGCATGAAGTAGATGCATTTCCGCGGGTTCGAGGAGATCCCGTGCAGACTCACCTGCTTCCACTCAATAGAAATTCCTTCGGCCAGGTCGCTCGGCTGCCATGAGAGCGTGCTGAAAAACCAGGGGATGTTTTAGCATGAACAATAACAACAGCGCGGCGGACGCCGGCATTGTGCGAAAAAGCTTACTTTTGGGCGATGTAAATGGTGCCTTCGCCGACCACTTTGTCACCCAGTTTGAGCTTGATGTTGTTGGCCGTGTACATCAAGCCGTGCTCCGGCGGCGAAACTGGCATAATCAGCACCATTTTAATACAGGAATAGTTTATAAATGCGATCAAACAATGGGGCAAAATCTGCAATTATTTATTTGGTGTTGGTAAATATTTCCGTGTATCTTAGGTGTTGAGGAGCGCCCGTAGTGGTTCCCAGACAAGTCTGGCAACGCCGAATTGAATTTTCCACCATTTTACAGGTGCCTTTGTGTGGAAAATTCTTTATATGAAACCAGGGAATTTTTCACAAAATGATTTTGCATCTGGAAAATATTTTGAATCCAATTAAAACTTAAAAAAGGAACTGTTTCAGCGTGCTACCAGATCTCCTGAAATGGCCATAATTTGGCGCTCTAGCCGTGGTCACACTGTATGGTAGCGTCTCGTTCAATTTTCAGCAGTTAAAATTCGGGGTAAAAACGAAAATATGTGCCCGGGCGACAAATGATCGGCAATTAAACAACGCTCCTAAAACGGGAATAACGACGGCCGAAATTTGAGAGAAGCAACTTTCGGAATTTGTGAACAAACTTGTCGTCCTTGCTACAACTCTCCGTTGTTGTTTTTGCCTTTCCGCTGTCAGTAGTCATTGTTGTTTTTGTTGTTGTGGTTGTTGTACAGTGTTGACTCGATAAGCACGAATAAGACGATTCCACGATGGACACGGACCCTGCGAGCCCAAGTGAACACAGGGACCGGGACTTGGCAGCGCGCATGCGTCGGTGCAACTACGAGAAGTACAAATCCCTGGTGCGCATGCACCTCTCCTTTGAATTGGAACTTAACACGGATGAGTAAGTGAATTGACCTTGGGCGTGGACCGCGTAACTAATCCTCCACCTACAGGTTTGATCTCCCCTGCCACGAAATTGTGTACGAGGAGAAGGGCAAGCTGAAGAAATGGAACCGCTTGTCCAAGAAACATCGCCTTGGGCATGGAGGGGGAGCTGCAACCGCTTGCACTCAGGGCTCTGGCAGCAAATCTGTGGGCAATAGTCCCACAGAAACGCTACAGCAGCAAATCGATCCAGGCTTCCTGATGCATCTACAGGAGCTCAAGGATTTCCTCATGCTGGAAAAGAGTGAGTCTAACAAGAAGACCTTTGACTATATTTTAATTTATTATGCTTCTCTAACAGATCTCACACAGGAGGGCCTGTTCCGCAAGGCAGGAGCCGTGTCCCGTCAAAATGAACTCCGGCTGCACATCCAGCACGACAAGCCTCTGGACCTTGAGCTGGCCGGTTTCTCCGCCCACGACTGCGCCACCGTTTTCAAAAGCTTTCTGGCCGAGCTGCCGGAGCCCCTGCTCACCGATGCCCACTATCCAGCCCATCTGCAGATAGCACCTCTCTGCCATGCCCTCAATGGACAGGTGGCGGCCACTGGCGAACGTCAGCAGCACCTGCTCAACTCGGTGCAACTGCTGCTGCTGCTCCTGCCTGAGGAACATCGCGATCTGCTGCGACATATCATAGAAATGCTGCATGCGGTCGCGCAGCACGAAAAGAGCAACAAGATGAGCGCAGAGAATTTGGCCACCTTGTTCACCCCGCACTTGATATGCCCCCGGCAATTACCGCCAGAGGTTCTGCACTACCAGGCCAAGAAAATGTCTAGCATCGTGTCCTACATGATCATCCGCGGCGTGGACATCTTTGAGGTGCCCGGCAAGCTGTCCACCGACATCCGGGCGTACTTTCTTGAGCGCAAACGCAAGAAAACCATGTCGCCGGAACAAACGCTCGACGAGTCCATCTCGGACGTCTCGACGGTCAACACGGTGTACACTTTTGTAGATCGCGCCGCCACCGCAGCGGCCACCAACACCAATAACACGGACACCGAGCTGGCGCAACTTTATGCTCACATCCAGAGCATGCCGGAATCGTCCAAGAAGAGGCGACTTATCAAGCAATTTAACAAACAGAACGGACAGGGTATAAAGAGCATGAATTAATTGAGAATTGTATTGTAATTAATAAGATTTTTAGGCACACCCTTGCAGTTGGTGGTGATGAATCGTCTGAAGAACAATGAGGCTACGCGGAGTGCCAAGTCCCTGGGTGATTCCATTAAGAAGCACATTTTCCACAAGAGCCTCATGTCGCGCACCCCGAAGAGAGTGCCGCCGCCCAGCTTCCACCTAGCAGGTGGTGCCGAGGTGAGTCTGGCTTTAGTAGCATGGATTTCTGTGTTTGGTAACTAACAGCATGTCTTCTCATTTTTTCATCGTTCCTACCCATCGCTAGACGCCCAACCTGTCGCATGTAAAGCAGCCCAAGCTGCGGGTGCTCTTCCAGAGCCCTACGCCACCCACACCCACATCATCGACCATCACCAGCGTAACGCTTGCCCCAAACCCCAGGCATCCGCTTCAGAAATCCATCTCATCCGCCTCCCTCAAGATCGAGTCCTCGTCCTCGGACAGCAGCTCTAGCTGTGCACCTGGCGGCAGCATCTCGGCTCCAGTGAGTCGCCAGCAGTCAAAGGAGTTGCCGCAAGGATCGGTCGGTGGAGCTGCTGTTCCCGGTCAAGATGCAGACGAAATCGATGCTGATTGCTGTGTGACGCCACTGAAAATCATGTCCGCGGCTGCCAGGCAGCTAATGGACAAGAAGAGCGTGGCCTGGGACGAGCACCGGCTGCTGGAGGTCGAGGAATACTCGAATCCCTCCACGCCCGTGCAGCAGTCCTCGCGCTACAAGTCGGAGCCTAATCTCTCGAGTATACTACCACAGTTGCATGACGGCGAGCATCACGACAACGACGACGGAGCACTCACACCCATTGTCGAGGGCGCCAGCTCAATGGCTGCGAGCAGCAGCCACGTTGGCCGATCGATAACCCGAAAACTGATGAAGGGTGTCAGCATGGGCAATCTCAGATTCCCCTTTAGCACGCCGGAGACAACAAAAAGATTGGTGCGAAGTGTTTCTGCCACTCTACGAAGGCGTCCCAGTGGTGAGGAGGCCAAGCACGCGCCTCTCCTGGAGGATGTGGATGACAGTGAGGAGGAGGAGGCGGCACACCAAGCAGACGAGGAGGATGACGATGATACGTTGTCGGAAAACAATTCGAATGAACTGCCTGCCCTGAGCCTGGGCTATCAGCAGATCCTGCAGAGCAGCGTGTACCGGAACATGGATCTCATAACAAGCACACCAGCTCTCCACATGGGACGGCGTTCCATGTCGCCCATTACAAAATCGACTCAACGCATGCCCAAGGCGATGCAGGTGCGATAAGTTTCTCTAAAGTGGAAGAAATAGGTTCTTTAGAAAATTATTGGTAGAGTTCTAGGTATTGAATAACTTAGATATTTGTTTTGATTTGGAATGAATAATTTAATAATTTAGTATGTTATTTGAATATTTGCATATATTTATATATTTGAATCAATTTTTGAAATTGCTCGTTGATAATCAATTAACATCTTTTGATTTTAGTCTCTTAAAGATAAACTTATATTAATCTATTCTGCTCTTTTAGGAATCTATAATGACCCCGCGTTCCCGAAAGCCCGTGATGCTGCTCACAGCCTTGGCTGCCAATGGCGACAAGCAACTTAACTTGAGCCTTTCCGAGCAGGAGGAACAGGACTCGATTGGTGGCACGCCCACCAAGCAACGAGATCCGCCCTCGCTGCACAGCGAGGATGCCACATCCCTGGGCGGCTATGCGGAGATCTTGAGGCACCAGCACAGCTTTGCCCTCCTCAACTCGCGCCAGCGGACGACCAGCAGTAGCAACAGCAACGAAGACTCCAAGCCCTCGAATGCCCTATCCAGTGATTTCAAGTGAGTTGCGATAACGATAAGAGAAGAATTTAACTATTCATGGTTTTAACTTGCCCATATGGTTGATCTTCAGGGAATATTTGCTCACACGCAGCGTGCTGACAGCCAGCCCCGCAGACTTGTCGTTCGCCAGTCGCTCGGATGACTTTGGCGGGGCCAGCACCACGCAGGACATCGATGACTTGGATGAATCGGATCTGAGTCCTAGCTTGCTGTACTGCCTCGACGGAAACGAGCCCACGTTGGCATCGCCGTTTGCCAACAGCAATGGGCGAAAGCGATCGGCGGGCGCTCCCCTAAAGTCTGTCCTTATTCCAAATGACGACGATGATGAGTCGGGCAACAAGGAGAACATGGAGAATGTCCAGGAGGAGAACCATTCGCGCACCAAAAAGCTGCTAATTACTTCTCCCACGGAGTATCCGGGCGAAACGGCCCTCTAGCTTTAAGTCGAGCTAATCGCACTCTAAAGATATTTGCATAATATAACGTTAAAACCGTTGTACGGTTTTAAAAAATCATCTCTCATCAAAGTGTTTAAGAAAAAGATTGCTTCCGTTAAACAAAGAAAAACAAAAAACATTTTCGGTATGACACGTTCTCTCGTTTTAAATTGCCGCGTTCTAAAAATTTAGCCTAAGACCTAACATTATAAATGCATGCTTAAAAAACTATAAAATACATATATAATTATATATAATCGGAAAATAAGTGGTGTTCTTTATGAGGGGATTAAAGGTGTTAAGGCAACGTTGGGGGTAAGTGAGAGTTTCCGTTCTGATTAGGTGGTTGAATAATATGTTTACAAGTACTTGAGATAACATTTTGCAGTTTGTAGTGGGAAAATTACCGCATTGTGCTGTTTCCAGTCCAGCTAAAGGATTATTCAAGAGCAGAAACTGAAAAATATGTACGTTTCGTAAGATTATTTGTGAACACTGCTAATATCATGAATAAAATCAGTGAGAAGGTTATTTATTCACATAAAATGAGGGAACAAGTTTTTCAAATATTGTCCCAATAACGTTTTTATTACATTTGTCCCAATCCAAACCATACATTTTTCAGCACTTATTATGTTGCCCAGCAAGCGCTCATCAACACTGTTTCACCCGTCAAACAGCTGATTTTTGTTGATAGTTTGCCGAAAAACACAATTATTTGCAGAAAACCAACATTTTGTTTCGATTTTCAAACAAAATCAGTAACTAAACCAAACGACATGGGAACCTGGGTCCTGGAGGTGGCCAAGATGGGCATGTACATGGCCTTCCCCGTGACGCTTTTCCACATCTTCAACCAGCCCGAGTATTTCGAGGAATGGGTGACCAAAAAGAAGCGCGAGCTTTATCCACCGGAAAGCAAAAGCCACCACGAGGAGCTGCAGCGGGCGATCCGGGAGCATCATGCCCAACACGACGCCAAAATGTTGAAGGCCATGGAGGAGGCAGAGCGCAAGAAGTAGATATCGTGATCCAGATCCACAACTGGAGAAAATCCCCCGTTATATAACCGGGGGCAAACAAACAAACGCATCTCCTGGTGCTCCAAGCGCGGCAGTGACTAACCCAACCGTTCTGTATTTGTATGCGACGTAATAAAGACTTGTTAACCAAAAAACACTCGAATCGAGGATACGATAAGTGTTTACGACTGTAAATCATCAGGAAATACCTGTGATGCGACGGCTCCGGGGGATACTCGAAATGCATTTCGAAGTCCATTATCGCTTGAAAACAACTGCCCGGTGGATGGGGCGGGGGTTTGGCTTTGCCTCGATAAGGTTTATTACATGTTTATTGGGCAACAAGGAGACCCCTCGGGACCTCTTCACAGTGGGTTATTCAGCCAAATATTATCAATCGCGGTGATCGCTTATCTGCGGCAGCCGAGCCCGCTTTACGTTCCCGGCTATCGGGAGAGTCCTTCACTGCCGATGACCGCCAGGTGACCGTTGGCTCTCAAGTGGGGCCGGTATTCGGGGAATTTGTCACAGTTCTCGGGCTCGTACCCAATCTCAACCTCCTCTACATGTGTTTTAAGCGTGATGCTTACTGCTTTCAGAGAGATTAGATGAACTCCGTCCGATTTACGCCCATTCAATTATTTTGTTTCGTCGTAGGGTCTCTCATTATCTAGTTTTCACACGGCAGCCCAGAACCAATTGTTCAGTCGTAAATCACAACATACCGGAAATAAAAGCTTGCTGAAGCCGAATATGAGTCACACTACTCTATGCAGGTAAAAAAAAACTATTAAATCTGGCAACAAAAATATATGTATTTTTGGGTTCCAAAGATTTTAGAGTTTACTGGTTAAAATTGTTTTTTTTAGTCGCAGATTTAATATTTTTAAAAGAATATTAAGACTTAGAAACCTTTTCCAATATAATATTATAGTTAAGACATTAACTTTTATATGAAATCGGTAATACCCCTTGTATAAAGGAGAATAATTTAAAATGTCACTTTAACTCTGATTTTAGCACCTAAAAGTGAATGCGATAGGAAATGCTCTAACTAATTTACATGAATTAAGATGTATTATCAAATTTGATATTGTACTTATATTGTTTAGTTACTCAAATAACGTCCTAACTAATAGAATTGCGAAAATAAAGCTCAAGCGAATATCAACTTAATAGAATAACCGAAATGTAGATCAGTATATTCTGAATAACTTTTGGTGGACTATTTTGTTTAATAATTAAAAACCTAAATAAAATGTACAAACCTTTATTCAAGTAAATTTAAAAAATCTGTATCGGAATAAAGTTAAATTTTTGAATCACCTTCCTTTAAATAATTAAATTCTCCTTTACATTTGAGCAGTTAACTCTATACAATTTATACACAAAGTTGTTCAAAGACTTAACTCCCACAAAAAGGGAAGCTGACCGAGCAAGTATTTAAATACCAGGGGAGTCCCAGAACCGAATCCACATAGTTAACCAGTTGGTAGGGCTAGTGGGAATACTCCCCCGCAGGGCATAATCGGGGAACTGCTATATAGAAACACTTTATTGCTCTTATAACGACGTGTGTTGTTGGTGGAAGCGGGACAAGCGTATCGGCAGACGTTTAATTAGCTACCTCGGCTTTCAACTGATTTTCGGGGTTTTCAATGACGCTGTGCCTCCGCCCACTTCTCAACACCTCCTCCCCCCCCTTCCTGCACCGATCGAGAGAAGTACTAACTGATTTACGACTATGACTTGCAGTGGTTCGCAGTTGACGTCGCTGTCGGCGTCGGCGCTTTAGTTATCACATGGAAAACGATTTTTCCAGCCAAATAACGGTCGCGTGGCCAATTCAGTTCACTTGCAACGATCGAGGAGAAAGCATCAATCATGTCCAAGGGATCGGTTCTGCCGCAATATATTGCTGGGCTGTCGGCCAGCTTTGGCGCCCTCTGCATGGGCGCCAGCATCGGTTGGTCCTCGCCCGTAGAGGCGATGATAACAACGAACTCCGAATATGGCTTTCCGATCTCGAGCAGCGAGTTTGGATGGGTATCCTCGCTGCTGACATTGGGCGCCACAGTGATATGCATACCCATCGGCTTTTGCATCGACTGGATTGGACGCAGACCCACCATGCTGGCACTAATCCCGCCCTATATGGTCGGCTGGGTCCTGATGATCTGGGCAAATAACGTCGCCATGCTGTACTGCGGACGCTTCATCCTGGGGATGTGTGGCGGGGCCTTTTGTGTGACGGCGCCCATGTATTGTACGGAAATTTGCCAGACGGCGTTGAGAGGCACCATCGGGGCCTTCTTCCAGCTGCTGATCGTGTCGGGCGTGTTCTATGGTTATTTGGTGGGGGCCTTTCTGTCACTGACAACCATCAATATCCTGTGCGCCATCCTGCCTTTGGTATTTGCCGTCGTGCACTTCTTTATGCCGGAGTCGCCGGTCTACTTGGCCATCAAGGGACGAAATGAGGATGCTGCCGCAGCCCTGCAGTGGCTTCGTGGCAAGGATGCCGACATCGATGACGAGTTTAAGGAGATCATGGAGGAGACCCAGAGGCAGAACGATGAACCCAAGGTATGTATTACAACATTGATTAAAGTATTCAGATGATCTTGGAACTGAAAAGTAAATTAGTAAATTTGAACTTTCGTAACTTTTCCTATGAAGTCTCTTTATCTTCAAATTTAATCTATGTATATAAGTAGTTGATAGCCCTTGTATGACACTATCTAAGCAGTAGTTATCGTTATTTATATTTCCTGTTAATTAAAAATTGTATTCAATAGAATTTATTGCTGACCCTTATTCTAAATACTTGCATAATATAACGAGCATCCTTCTAAATTGCAGACCAATATCCTAGTGGCTCTGCGCCGCCCTATTGTGTTGAAGGGTCTCAGCATTGGTGTGCTGCTGCAGGTTTTCCAACAGTGGACGGGAATCAACGCCATCCTGTTCTACTCCACCTCAATTTTCGAGGATACTGGTTCTGGTCTTAAAGGCAGCGATGCCACCCTCATTATCGGAGCCACTCAGGTTCTCAGCACCCTGGTTGGAGTGCTTATTATCGACAAGGCTGGCCGACGTATTCTGCTCCTGATCTCCGGCATCATGATGGCCGTGACCACTGCTGCGATGGGCGTATACTTCCAGCTAAAGGACAGCAATCCGGGATCAATGGACGACTTTGGGTGGCTGCCCATCTCCAGCATCTGCCTCTTCATCGTGTTCTTCTCAATCGGATTTGGACCGGTGCCGTGGCTGATCAATGCCGAACTTTTCACGGAAGATGTAAAGAGTGTGGCTGGATCAATTTCCGGCACCAGCAACTGGTTGTCGGCCTTTATGGTCACGCTGCTGTTCCCGATCCTCAAGGAAGCGATTAACCCTGGTCCCACCTTCTGGATCTTCACCGTGATCGCTGTGCTCTCCTTCCTCTACTCGCTGTTCTTCGTGCCGGAGACCAAGGGTAAGACGATAATCGAGATCCAGCACATGCTCTCCGGCGGCAAGATGGCGAAGACAGAGGACGAGAACAAGACGTGATACTATTTCTCTAGGATACTATTTTTCATGTTCTCTTTTAAGCCAGTAGGGAAAAGTTCTGTGTAAGATGTGACGATCCTGATCAATAAAGTAAAATATATATATATTCAATACATAAATACTTAAAGGTTTCTGGTTAATAAATTTCGATTTTTTATTTTCCATTTTTATATTATTAAAACTTTAATACAGCAGAAGTATAATAAATTATATTTTTGAAATAACCGAATTATTTTGGATTACTTTAAAAGTCGATTTCCTTGGAAAAAAATCGGTGATAAGAATAAGAAATCCAAACCGCGAAGTTTTTCCCGCCTTCTCAGTGTGCCCAGTCGGTGCTTAAAGCTATAAACTTGGTGAGCGCATAATAGCGTTACTACTACACTCCCTGGTCACTCTTCACGGCCGGCTGTTTGGTGTTTTCTTTGTTAAGTTTGTTTGTTAATCAAGCTTTTTAATAAACTGTAAAAACTCTTCCCCATTTGGAAGTACAAATTGTTTATTGAGTGTATAATAGATAAATGAGCCGGGCTCATTGAATATAGTCCTTAGCAGTTTCCAGGTGAAATAAGTGTGCGTACAGGTTGTTGTTGATTTCATGGAACTTTTATTCATTGTATCTGACAAAAACCGGTGATTCCCCTAATTTGTGTCGAAGTCAACACTGTGCAATACCAGCAACCCCAGCAAGCTATCAAGCAAGCCTGTGGTAGCCACGTCAGCAATAATCGGCCCGAACGTCGTCGTCGATATTAGTTTGAAAAAACACTCCTCGAGAAAAGGGCACGAATGAAACAGCTTCTGTCAGAAGTGAACAATTTTATTTTGCAATTTTCAATATTCGGAAATAGTAACTATAACAGACTAGCAATTCATTATGTGTGATAGTGCCTCTGAAATAAAGGTGAGTTCGCCTTATTCGTCCCTTTACTGCGTATTCGATTCCCATTACCATTGTGATCCCCCACAGCCTCGCGACTATCAATTGCGCCTGGTGGACTACATAACCAAGCATAATGGCATCGTCTACTTGCCCACCGGATCCGGCAAGACCTTTGTGGCCATCCTAGCCCTCAAGCGCTTTTCCCAGGACATGGATAAGTGAGTGATTCTTATTGGCAATTAATTTTGATTGAGCCGCTCTTTGACAAACTCCTTTGCTGATTTGTTGACTTTATTTATTTCATCAGAACCATCGAAAACGGCGGCAAGCGGGCCCTCTTCATGTGCAACACCGTGGAGCTGGCTCGCCAGCAGGCGGTGGCACTGAAGCGGCACACCAGCTTTAAGATCGGATTCTATGTGGGCGAGCAGGGCGTGGACGATTGGCCTCGAGGCAAATGGACGGACGAAATTCGAGATAAGCAAGTGAGTACCGGAGAGTGCAGAGAGAAAGGAGATTGGGGAAGCGATGACGTGTAGCAAGTGCACATCGGCACGTTTGGAATACATAAGAGTACACGAACAATTTATATATGTATGTATGTACTTATGCGGTCTTGGAAGAAGACGATCGAATCAGCAATTTTACAACCACACTGGGAATTGGATTTCAATGAGTTATAAAGGGCGACCTCTCACATTTTTCATATTTTTATAATCGGAAAGAATAGATTCTTCTGGAAATGTTACATATACATACATACTTGACATTTCAACTTTATATAAAGTTTAAGTGCTTATCAAGTGTCAAAACCGACGGCTAACGCTAAGCTTGCCTAGAGACAGGAAAATAGATTCCCGGGCAATGCTTGGTAAGTAATGTCAGAAATCAAGTCAACATAGCCAGATAATTGTTGTTTAGAACCTCAGTACCAAACAGTTCCTTCTCTTACTTAAAAACCAAATGTACTTTTAATAGGTTATGGTGGGCACCGCCCAGGTGATCCTGGAAATGGTCGCTCAGCGCTACTTGGAACTCGGCTCCGTGAGCATTGCGATAATAGACGAATGTCACCACGGTACTGGCAATCATCCTTACCGCGAATTTATGCGCCTATTCCTTAGCGTTGGCCAGGGCCAGAAGCTGCCGCGCGTGGTGGGCCTCACGGGAGTTCTGATCAAGGGAAATGAAATCAAGCAGGTGGCGAAGAAGCTCCAGGAGCTGGAGACGACTTATCGCGGGAAAATCATCACCGTGTCCGACTCAAAGGAGATGGAGAACGTGATGCTGTAAGGACTATGGACTGGTTAATGTGAATCCCTCACGACTTTCTCTCTCGCTTTGTAGCCACTCCACCAAGCCCAAAGAGTTCCTGTTGAAGTATCCATCCCAAACCCACAGCTTCCAGATTGTAATCAGAATTACTGAGACTATTAAGAACTTCTTTCGATGCTTGGACATAATGAACATTGGCAAGCAGCCAGTTCGCAAGTCCAAAGGATTGCAGACGCAGCGAGATCCGCACAAGAAGGGAGCCGTGAAGACGCTGTTCAACGACTTCCTGTTCCAAATGCAGGAGTACGGCATATACCCCGCCTCCATAGCCATTGTCTCGCTGATTGTCGAGTTTGAAATAAAAAAGCGGCAGGCGGAGACGCTCTCCCTGAAAACCATGTACAGAGCGGCCATCGAGGTGTGCGATCATATCCGTCATCTGTTGGATTCTAAGCTCCACGACTTGGTGGATGACGACGGCTCGGTGGACACTGAGAATGTTATCATGACCTTCTCCACCCCAAAAGTGCAGAGATTCCTACAATACCTGAAAAAGACGTTCGCCGGCAAGCAGCCAAAGGATATCTGTTGTCTGGTCTTCCTGGAGCGCCGGTACTCCTGCAAGTGCATTCTCGGCATGTTGCTGGCCTTCATCAAGGATTCGCCGGAGCTGCGCGATGTACTGGTGCCGCAGTTCATGGTGGGCCGCAACTCCATCGCCCAGGATTTCGAGAACGTCCTAGAGCGCAAGTGGCAAAAATCGGTGGGTGATGCCAAAAGCCTAACATAACATCTCTTATTTCGTATGAATTATCTGTCGCAGGCCATCCAGCAGTTCCGGGATGGCGAAGCCAACCTAATGGTGTGCTCTAGCGTACTGGAAGAGGGGATCGATGTGCAGGCCTGCAACTATGTGCTCATCTTGGATGTTCTCAAGACCTTCAACATGTACGTGCAGACAAAGGGACGAGCTCGTTCCAAGGAGGCCCAGTTCGTGCTTTTCGGGTCGGAATTGGAAACAGCCAAGATCTCGCAGCAAATTGGCCAGTACCGCGAGGCTCATGCCGAAATTGCCGAGTATCTGAAGGATCGAGTTTTGGACCGAGCTGAGCCGCAACTAAACGAGATTACCGAACACTTCCGGGACGTAATACCGCCGTACATGAACGAGCATGGCGCCCTTCTTTTGGCCAGCAGCGCCCTCATCTTGCTCCATCGCTATTGCCAAAGCTTGCCGTCGGATGCCTTTGGCTTCGTAATCCCGTGGATCAATTTGGTCGACGACGATGAGCGCAAGAAGCGCTTTGGTGACTCTGCGGCTCGAAAGCCCGTGGTCTCCATCACTATGCCACTCACTTCCAGGCTTAAGGAAACGATTTATGTAAGCTACAGCTGAAGGAGGCGAATATATTGAAGTTCCCATGGTTGTTTTTTTTTTTTCAGAGCGATCCCATGGACAACGTAAAGTCCGCCAAAATATCGGCTGCGTTTAAGGTGTGCAAACAGCTCTATTTTATGGGAGAACTCAACGAGCGATTCCTGCCCTTCACGTTAAAAGAGCGAATGACTGCCATAGCTGACATTCACTTCGAGCACTGGAAGAAGTACGGCGACGATGGTGAGTCTCTCGATAGGTGCTCAATCGAAAATAAGTCACTGGAGTAATTATTTATTCCTTTCAGTGACTGCGGTGGTCCGCAAGGAGTCGACAAAGGTACAAACCTACAAGACCGCCTGTCCGGAGGAGTTCTTCGACACCCGGCCACGCGTTGGCGAGGTGTGCTACGCGTACGAGATTTTTCTGCAGCCACGTTTTGAACAAAACGATTACACGGAACACATGTACGTAAACCTCCAGACGGCCTGCAACTATGCCTTGTTGCTGCGCAAGAAACTTCCCCGTCTGGCGGAGATGCCGCTATTCAGCAACCAGGGCGAAGTAAATGTCCGTGTGGCAGAGACTCCACTGGAGGTGGTCATCCAGAACGAGGAACAGCTGGAGTTGCTGCATCAGTTCCACGGCGTGCTGTTTCGTGATCTACTAAGGATCTGGCAGCCGTACTTTGTGCTGGACCGACGTGGCAAGGAGAACTCCTATCTGGTTGTTCCCCTGTCTGTGCTGAGCGATGGTCAGCGTAAAGGCATCGATTGGCCATTGGTCACAAAGTTCCAAAAGTTTCCCCGCCCGCAGAAGGTCAGTGTGCAGCAGCGCAAGCAGCAGCCGGCCCCCCGTCCCGAGGACTTCGTAGGCAAGATCGTGACTCAGTGGTATGCCAACTACGAGGAGAAACGTATGGTGGTCACCAAGGTGCACACAGACCTCACTCCCTCAAGCCTGATGGAGAAGAACCATCAGGACAAGACTTATTACGAGTTCACAATGTCCAAGTACAGCAACCATATCGGGGACGTGGTGCACCGCGATCAGTTTCTGATTGAAGTAAGGGAAATCACGGAGCAGCTCAACTTTTACATCCAGAACCGGACCAAGACATCGGCACAGAGCAAGGCTAGGGCCAAAGTGGTGCTCATACCTGAGCTGTGCTTCAACTTCGGCTTTCCCGGCGATCTCTGGCTGAAGGCCATATATCTGCCATGTATTCTGCGTCGCTTGCATTACCTCCTCCATGCGGAGGCCCTGCGCAAGCGGTTCAATGCCCATCTTGGCCTAGACAAGCTGCCCGTCAATGGTGTAGCTTACAAGCCTAAGGCACTGGAAATCGATTGGTCGCTCAAGAGGAACGTAGATCCCCTGGGCAATGCCGTGGCCAACGAGGACTTCGAGGAGCCGCGCTCCTTGCTGGAGCCATTGCCCACAAAGTCCATTGTGACGGATATGGAGAACCTCAAGATCACCGACTTTGAGAATTCCTGGCACCAGTACATGGAGCCGAGGGATCTGTCGCGGAACATCATGGACGTTTATCCCGTGGAACTGGCCTACTATTACAACTTCACGCAGGGCCATGTATCGAAGATCGACGATATGGAGTTCGCTGACAAGAAGTTCTGGACGGAGACTCAGTTTAAGATGTCGCATAGAAATGTATATGGCACTAGAGCGGCAGCAAAGCCAAACAATGACCTGCCAGCTCTAATGCCCGCCACCTCGACAGCTGTCCCAGGCACGGAAAGCCGCCTCTCTGTCCTGCAGATCAGCGCGTCCAACAACAACATTACGCCAGCGGAGCAGGGACAATTCCTGGCTGCCCTCACCTCGGCGGGCAGTTCGGATGTGTACGATATGGAGCGTTTGGAACTGCTGGGAGACTCCTTTCTAAAGCTGAGCGCCACGCTCTACCTGACCAGCAAGTACCCGGATTGGAACGAGGGCACCCTTACGCAGGTCAAGTCCAAGCTGGTGTCCAACCGGAATCTGCTCTACTGTCTCAGCGAAACGGACATACCGACGAAGATCAGCAACTCGCTCTTTACCCCGAAATACACGTGGATACCACCCAGCGTTAGTTTGCCGCACAATGTGCTGGCCCTGTGGCGTGAAAAGCCGGGTCTGGCGGAACTGGTGGGTCCACACAATCTGCGCGCCTTGGCGCTCAGCGAGGAGGAGTCGCTGACCAAGGGCACCTGCGACGAGCTTACCTATCGCAACTTCGTCGAGAGCTGTCAGAGCAACGTGAACAGCCATTACGCTGGCGCCGACTTCTCCGCCGAGGTGAACTTTTGCGTGGGCCAGACCAAGATTGCCGACAAGGTGGTGGCCGACACCCTGGAGGCGCTGTTGGGCGTGATCGTAAAAAACTACGGACTGCAGCACGGTTTCCGGATGCTGGAGTACTTTGGTGTGTGCAAAGCCGACATTGGCAAGCCACTCTCCCAGCTGTTGGACCTTAAATTGAGCGGCGACAAGATGCGGGCCAATGTTACAACCACGGAAATCGATGGCTTCCTCATCAATCACACCCATCTGGAGGAGAATCTGGGCTACACGTTCAGGGATCGGGGATATCTGCTGCAGGCTCTTACACATCCTTCGTATCCCACCAATCGGGTCACCGGCTGCTACCAGGAGCTCGAATTCGTGGGCGACGCCATTCTTGACTTTCTCATCTCTGCGCATATTTTCGAGAATAATGTCAAGATGACCCCGGGCCAGCTCACGGATCTGCGTTCGGCGCTGGTCAACAATACGACTCTGGCATGCATCTGTGTTCGGCACAAGCTCCACCTGTTTATCCTGGCGGAGAACGCACTGCTGTCGGAGACCATAGCCAATTTTGTGAACTTTCAGGAGAGCCAGGGACACCGGGTGACCAACCACGTGCGCATTCTGCTCGAGGAGAGCGACATTCAGAGCTCTCCTCTGGACTATGAAGATGACGATGACTCTGAATTAACCGGCACGATGGGAGCAGCAAAGGCTATTACACAGCATGGAAAAGGAGATGCTCCGGTCATGGGCGATTATAATATGTCACAGAATGTGGATGTGCCGAAGGCCCTGGGCGACGTCCTGGAGGCTCTGATTGCAGCCGTTTATCTCGACTGTCGCGATCTCACGCGCACCTGGCAAGTCATCTACAATCTCTTCGAGCCGGAGATACAGGAATTCTCGCGCAACGTGCCCATCAATCCGATCCGCCAGCTTTACGAGCACAAGCTGGCAAATCCTGTCTTTGGTTCGCCCATCGTTGATCAGGATAAGGTGATGATGAGCTGTCAGTTTACCTGCATGGAGAAAACCATCAAGGTGTATGGATTCGGCAACAACAAGGACCAGGCCAAGTTGGCGGCTGCCAAGCACGCGCTTCAAAAGTTGGCCAAATGCGACGCCTAGGCCTATATCGAATATGCTCTCAACTCAGTATTTAACAACGAAGATCTCCATTGCGCTTTCAAAGGATAGTTCGGTCTCCGAATGATCCTCTAAAAGCGAAATAAAGATCATCGTAGTTAAATACAAAGATAAAACTATAACAAATATTCCTACTGCAAATCAGTAATATTTTCGAACAATTAATGCATAAATTAGTTTTTAAAAAATGTTTAACATTTTTACATATTTATATAGACGACTTAGGTCAAACTTTAAAATTAAAAAATTTTCCGTGCTGAGATCACTTGGGATATTCAAATAGTTTTTAAATTGGGTTTTTAAATCTAATTTTAAACAAATTAATTTTTTCAAAATTGTTTTTGCCAAAAACTGTATTTTTAAAATAAACAAAACAAAATCTTCAGTCTCATTGTTATTTAGATAAAAATATTGTCAAGCTACCAATTTTTTACCCTAGGCTAAATATCATAAATAAACATTTTTATATTTCTTATGAAACAAATAAAATTTGCTTTTATGGTTTTGCGTTTTTATTTACCGCGTGCATGCTTTTGAGTTAGATTTACATTCGGCGCCGTCGTCAACGACCTAAAGCGCCTCTTATTTACAATAAAAAAATGCCGAGTGCATTCTACTCCACCAACTCCCATCGAGCCTTCTTCGACTGGCCTAGTGCTTCGCGAATTACAAATTATAGTAAGTAACAATCGGAGATATCCGTAATCAAGAGAAATTAAGATGGTTAAGAGAGTACATAGGTTAAAACGGACAGAAGACGCACTATCAGCTTACATTTTGGAATGATTAATCTAGCGAAACAAAATACGAACCTAAAACGACAGACACACAAGTACGGGGAATACAACTAAGGTGGAATGCGACGAGTGGACGCATTCCGGGTTTGAGATAATGTAGAGATTAATTTGCTCGTTAATTCAAGCGCACGCTTCACACGCGACAGGTGCAATCCGGTTTGTTGATGCTGCGCTGTCGGGTCTGCAGGTTGCGCAGCGCTGCACCGCCGTACTGAATGCCGCTGCCTATGCGCTCGGGATCCAGCTCTCCGGTCTCAATTTTAGCCAGAATTGTCTTAGAGCACTTGAGGAAGGCCTCCTCCACGTTCTCTCCCGTCTTTGCGCTAGTCTCCAAGAAGATGAGCTCTGCAGGTGGCGACATGTCATCAACACAATACAGAACGTAGTCATTAAGCTAGTTAACATACCGTTCTCCTGGGCAAAGGTGCTGGCCTCCAGGAAGGTCACATCTCGCGCCTCTTCCAGGTCCTTCTTGTTTCCCACTAATAGAATCACAATGTTTGGACTGGCCAAGGTGCGGGCATCATTCAGCCAATTTGTCAATGCGTTGAAAGAGTCCCTCGATGTGGCATCGTAGACGAGGAGAGCTCCAGCAGCGCCCCGATAGTATGATCTCGTCACCGAGCGGAATCTCTCCTGCCCGGCCGTGTCCCAGATCTGCAGCTTCACTGATTTCCCACCCACGTTTACGATCCGGGAGCCAAATTCCACGCCGATGGTGTGAGAGCTGTCGTCTTTGACTGTCAAAAACGTTTGTAAATTGAGATTCCTGGATTTGCAGGGTAAAAATGGACTCTGACTTACACTTGCTCTCAATGAAGTGATGCAACAGACAACTCTTGCCACTGCCAGCACTGCCGATTATCAGAAACTTGAACAGGTAATCTAGGTAAGTGCCCCGCACCAGAATTAATTAGAAACAGTCACTAATTAGTTATTTCTGTAAGTGACAAACCGTATGTTTCCGACATTGTTTTTGTCCGTTTTCTGCGTTGTTTTGTCTTCTTTGTCTGTGTTTATCGGAAGTCTCCTGGCCTAATTCCAGGCTGGTCGGTCTGCTGGAGCGGATGGGCACCAGAAAGGGCGCAGAATGCAATTGAAATTTGCACTACTCGACTTTGGAAAAGCGCGTTTAAACAATTAACAAATTAAAAATTGCGTTTAATACCTGAATAGTCGTTTAGAGAGGCTGTTGCAGACTAACAGGAAAACCCCTATAATTTGTGGGTGTGACCAGGTGCGGCTAAAAAGGTGATTCATAGGCGATTGCCTATTGTTTAAGCTCCGTATCCAGTTCTTAAATTTGTACAAAAAAAATTAGAAATATAGTTTTGAATGCAGAAAAGTTCTCCTATAAAAACCGAGAAGAAAAAATAAACCAGACTGAAATCGGTTGAGTTCAAAAAACCATTAAAGGTGTTCTCGATTTTTGAGCCAAAAATGTACCCATCGTCAAAATTGTCAGAAATTGACCAAAAATTATAAATCGAGTTTTGAATGCAGAAAAAATCTCCTATAAAACCCAAGAAGAAAAAACCAAACCAGACTGAAATCCGTTGAGTTTAAGCAAAGTTATGATCAAAAAACCACTGAAAAAGTTTGCAATTTTTGAGCCCAAAATGTACCCATTTCTTTCAATAAAATGAAAGGGGTTATATCGTCAAAAAATGGCAAAAAAATTATAAATCTAGTTTTAAATGCAGAAAAGTTCTCCATTAAAAACCAAGAAGAAAAAACCAAACCAGACTGAAATCCGTTGAGTTTAGGTAAAGTTACGAACAAAAAATCATTGAAAAAGTTCGCAATTTTGGAGCCAAAAATGTACCCATTTTTTTCAATAAAATGAAAGTTGTCAAAAATTAGAAATCGAGTTTTAAATGCAGAAAAGTTCTCCATTAAAAACCAAGAAGAAAAAACCAAACCAGACTGAAATCTTTTGAGTTTAAGCAAAGTTACGATCAAAAAACCACTGAAAAAGTTCTAAATTTTTGAACCAAAAATTTTCCCATTTTTTTTAATAAAAGGAAAGGGGTTACATCGTCAAAATTGCCAAAAAATGACAAAAAATTATAAATCTAGTTTTAAATGCAGAAACGTTCTCCATTAAAAACCAAGAAGAAAAAACCAAACCAGACTGAAATCCGTTGAGTTTAAGCAAAGTTATGATCAAAAATCCACTGAAAAGTTGCAATTTTTGATGCAAAAATTTACTCATTTTTTTATAAAAAATGAAAGGGGTTACATCGTCAAAATTGTAAGAAATTGACCAAAAATTAGAAATCGAGTTTTGAATGCAGAAAAGTTATCCATTAAAAACTAGGAAGAAAAAACCAAACCAGACTGAAATCGGTTGAGTTTAAGCAAAGTTACGATCAAAAAACCACCACCAAAAATGTGACAATTATTAATAAATTAATTTAATTCAAGACTTTAATTGGGAAGACCCTTTTTTTAATTTTCTTTATTTATTGTTGTAAATACCCTTGTCACCGGGATGCATTGTTATATATGTATGTACAAGTTTAATACATTTTTAGGCGTTTGGAGCTCGTAGTCTAAGAATCCTTTTGTTTTTCCGGAACATAGTCCTGATAGCAATTGATTGGATCCTTGGCCGAGAAAACCGAGTAAGCCAATTTGCTGCCCTTGAAATTCTGTGGACAAAGTGGGTAAATTCCATTAAATGAAAAAATTCTGATAAGAACTTAGTGCCCTACCTTCATGTCGCCGGAAATCAGTGACCACAGGAAAATGAAGACAGCCGGTATTATGGTGCACAAAACGAACAGTTCGAATGTGTTCAATTCACCGAAAACGGATACTTTCATTGTGATGTATTAAATTGGAAGTAATTTTTAGGCGAAATATCCGAATTGTTGATGACCAATTGTTGTTCTACTTAGAGGTGGAGAAACATTCGCATTCGATACGTATCTATATCGATATATCAGTATTTCTTATATGATACCATACTATCGTGGTGTTTTTTAGTACATTCGAACTGTACATCTATTGTGAATCTTACAGTCCAGGAAAAAAGTAATTTAATCGAAGAAAATATGGCTTTCCGCATACCTTTTGGCAAGAAGCACGCTGAAATCGCGTCGTCCTTGTGAGTATAAATACGCCACCTCGCATCGCACAGCCAGGATCCATAGGAAATCCTGGGGACGCGAACCGCAGAGAACTCATTGCATAATCGCCACATAGAACTCCAATCCTAATGTCTTTCAATTTGTAGCATCCGATCTGGAGCTGGATTTGGTGGAGCTGCTGGCCTGGCAGTGCTCTACTACACCGACTGGAAGGTGGTCCTGCAGTATGTGCCCATCTACGGATCCAAGTTCGACAAGAGCGAGTAATTTTGACTTAGTCAAGCGTAGACCTCTTTTATCCTCGATGTTTTGCTTGGTGGAATAAATTAAGTTCGAACTACTTTCGTGTGTGTGTACAAAATGTTTATTACGGAAAAATCGTATATTACTAATAACTTCGTACAACGAGAACCTGTTAGTCAGATTGTTAGTGTTCTTTCTTCATCATACGTTTTTTTTTTCTTCCTAGCTAACTATTCGCTAGTGCTTAAGTAACCTGGGCTTAATAACTAACCTATTTTGATTGGGGATCGCGTATAAAGTACAGCGGCGAACTGCGTATTCGAGTGGAAGAGGAGTACAAAATTATTCTTTTTCAAAAAGAACATTATGAGATTGCAAATTGGAAGCCCGAATCAACCGGCGATTTAAATCAATTTTGACAACAAATTTGGAATTTTTCGCATAATAAATTCTAGTTTGTCAGCAGCCTAAGGATCCGGTTCGACAAAGGAGGCGGGGAACAGTCCGGTTTTGTGGGTGCGTGCATGCGTTCCCTTGTACCAGCCGTTCTTCTGCTTGCGCTGCACGTAGATTATGTCGCCTACGTGCAGCTCCAGTTCGATGTCGCTGTTGGGTGGATACGGCACAATGCACCGGAAGCGACTGCAAGTACAGACAACATCAATTAGCCACTCAACTCCTTAAACTCTCGATGAAATCTTACCTTTCCCTCGTGCAATAGGCTGACTTGGTGGTGGCACTGGCCTTTATGGCTGCCTCAGTGATCACATTGCTGCTGGGGCACAGCACATGGCCCGCATCCAGGCTATGCGACTTCCGATGGCTGGGTGCAATAATCATATTGGCATGCAACTGCGACTGGCCACCTCCTCCTGCAGTCAGCGCCTGCTGTTGTCCGCCTGCTAAGTAGTTAGTTGGGGCCACAGAAGAGGCTGGGGCTAGGGGCGGTGGTGACGCCGCATTGCTGTACATGCTGCGAAAGGTGGCTGCATCTAGGGATTGCCTTGCGCTGCGTTAAGTGTCCATAGTTAGTTGGGTTTGTAGCCTCTTGGAAATGTAATTAACTTACCAAATTAACTGTGGACGCTCCTTGTTGCTCTTGACGCGCTGGGATCCATAAGAAAGATTGCTACTGTTGGGTGCTGGTAGCTGCTTGGGCAGAAACGTTTGCTGTTGTCCTGCAGACGGAGAAGCTGCTGTCGATTCGTTAAGAGGCTGACTGTGCTGAAGTTGACTGGGACATGAGCCAGATCTGAAGGGATACAAAACCAAATATTAATTTAAAATTTTAAAGCATATTCTGTCGAGCATTTACCTAACGTGCACTGGATGTATTTTTGCTTTTGGCTTAGTTGTATTTTCAACGTTGGGACTGATGGCTTCCTTCGGTGCTTGCTGGAGCGATGCTCCTGGTGATTTTGAGCGCGTTTTCATATGCGTTAGACGTCGCATGAGGCCCACTGCCCCGGCGGAACTGCTGCTGCTCGAAGCTGTGGCGGAGACGGCTGCAACTTCCTGCTTAGGTTCAGACTTTCTGCTAAACAGCGCCTCCACCGGCTTTGTCCAAACGGAGGAGCAGCTAGTGGTCGTGGTATTGGCCTGCTGCTGACGCGGCGGCAAATCCGGTGGCTGCATAGGCAGCATGTTATTGAGCCGCACATCTTGGGCTACCGGTTGCTGCTGTGGGAGCACCTGCTGGGCATCCGTGCTCTGGGGAATATATTTCCACTGGTGCATCAGCTGCTGCTGGTCGCGGGTGCGCAAGGGCGTCAGGTAGTTGCCCGGGAAGACCCCAGTTATATCCAGCCAGTTTTTGCCCTTAAACCAACCGTCAACACAACGCTCGGTTACAATGTATACGCATCCCTTCTTCAATTCCAGCTCGTCTGTTTGTCGCGGCTTGTACGGGAAGAGGGCCAAATATCCCCACGGCAAAGTGGGCGGCATTTGCTGCTGGACATTAGTCTTAAGCACGCGTGATGACTGCGAGGCGGTTGTGGGCTTAGAAGCCACTTCCTGGCGACTTAGCTCGTGCGGCAGGCTGAGAATCTCAGCCGAATGGCGATTAGTCTGCAGTAGACTTAAAGGAGCTCCTCCACCGAGTAAGGCATTTAGCGAATGGCGCTTCTCCTTGGCGCCCTTGTCGCGAAAGCGAACTGATCCAGATCCAGAGGCCACCACATGCTGCGGAGTGTTTGGCAATGATGCCTGGTGATTCGGGCTGCAATTGTTCGAGTTGGACGTGGAGCTGGAGTTGCTACTAGCCGGCGTGCTGTTGCTGTTAGATGATCCCGAGCTGGACTCCGTGACGATTGTGGGATCGATCAGGGGAACAGGAGGAAGGGCACGCTGACCCTGTTGCAGCGGCGGATGGCACGGTGGATGGTTGACCACGCCGCTTTCCAATAGTTTCTTGGCCGCTGTATTTAGCTCGACAAATGCTATAGGGAATATGCCGATAGTCTGGCCGATTCGCCCCTCGGCCCAATTGTGATCGACACGACGCAGGACATGGATCACCGTGCTCTTCTTGAACTCAAGGCATCCCTCCTCGTCGTTGGGGCCCATCTTAAAGTCGTACATGGCGATGCACTGCGGCATGGGCAGCGGCACCGACACCTTCACGTAGTTGATGGGGAAGGTGCCCTCCTGGCCGTTGGCCTGGCCCACGAACCAGTTGTTGTCGATGCGATGCTTTAGCAGTATCAAATCCCCCTTCTTAAACTTAAGGTCGCTGGCTTCGTTGGAGGCGAAATCGAAGAGAGCATAGGCGTGGGGGAGTAGGAATCGGCGCTGCTTCTGGCGTGCCGGCTGAGATTGTGGCTGCTGTTGAGATGGCGGCTTCTTCTGGAGCTGACTGCCGGGCGGGGCCGTCGATTCCGCTGATGGCTGAGATTTCAGCTTCTCCTTCTGCGATTCAGACTCCTCGCTCCTGATGTCGCCCTTGCCAGCGGCTGCGGACTGTTTCATGCCTATGGATGCGGGGGGAGGAAGAAGAGACGTGGATATGGCAAAGTAAAAGCAGTTCAATTGCCATTGCCACATAGTCGCACTTTCAGCGTAGGCCTGTTGCTGTGCCAGATGAGAGTGCGATTGGCGTGGGCGGCTGTGTCGTTACCTTCTAATATTCGCATCAGCAAGACGTTCGGTGGGAGCTCGTCAATTCTCACCGACACCAGAATGCGACATTCCGGGCAGCGCAGCTTGTGCTGGCTGGCAACAATGTCCTGCGACGAAGAATTGGCATTAGTTCCAGGGAAAAACTACTTGCATTCCATTACACTCACCTGCAAGCACTTGCGACAGAATGTGTGCTGGCAGGGCAGCACCTTCGAGGTGGTGTCCAGCCGTTCCAGGCAGACGGAGCACTCCAACAGGTCGTTTAGCGTGTGCGCGTCCATCGCGATCACTAAAGCAAAGCGAAGCAAAAGCTCGACTCAAGGATGAATTTTGAATTTCGTGCTGGGCAACATTCCAAAACGCCACTCACACACGCAAGCAGGCACACGCACACAAACACACTAGAACTGGCCAAGTCGCGCTTGGAAATATGAATGTATTATTCGAATTTGAATCACTTCAGTTCGGCTTAAATGCTCTGATTCACATTATCACTTTGTTAAGCTATGCAGCCTATTTAGACTAATTGTTTAAGTTTATTAAGTGCAGCCGAAGCTCGTGGCCATTATGCTAAGTGGATATGTATGCACACGGATGTAAAACCAGCTTCTTGCCTCGGCCAGGTAGAAAAAGTTAACAATATTTAAGGCCCACGGTTGCCTCAGGTATAGGCAATATCATATCACAACATCTATTCATGTCACATTTGTAATTTTCGCTACCTTAAGTATTAAACTTAGCTTCTATGTTAGATAAAACAGAATTAAAATCTGCTTCTAAACTTTTTTCCTGCTGTTTTGATTTTAGTGTGGCCTGTCCGCGCAGAAGAGATTTACTGCCAGCGCATTCTTAGCCAGTGCTGCAAGTCGAAGGCAAGCAGTGTTGGATAAAGCGAAATCCCTTTTGTTTTTTATTTCAACCAAAACACGTGTGTCTTGGCCTGAAAGTGCCGAGAAAGTGTATTTTAATTAAAATAAAAGGCGGCACAATCAAGCCACCATGCCGAAGGTACGCAGCACCCCGGGCAAGCCCCGGACGCAGGGTTTCAACCACTCGAACCACTCGATGAATCCGGAGCGCTCCAAGGAGGGACTTAAAGGAGTCGCCCACCCCCGTACCAAGGGAACGATCAAGAGGCTGCAGATGTACCGTAACTTCAAGGCCAAGCGCGATCGCACTGGAAAGATCCTCACGCCGGCCCCCTTCCAGGTGAGTCCCTCCCACAGGTGGCATTAGAATTATTTACATTTGTATGTATGTATGTATTTGTCCCCTCGGCTGAGGGGCATTCTTAAATTAAAAACAAATGCACTTCAGATTCATGATTCCAGTAGTCGCAGAGAATTTTCAGTTTGTCAAAACGGAGCCGTAGATCTTACGCACGTCGGCATGATGAGCTCGTTTCATACAGATCGGGCACTGGCGCGACTGACGTAAAGCCCTGCGAATGCAATTTTGCCCAAAGAGAAGGCCGCAGCGCAGCGACACCAGACGATGGCCGCCCTCACTCTCCCACGGGGACATACAGATGGGGCAATTGATGTCCTCGGAGATCCCATTCAGCTTGTCAGTAAGCCCATCCAGCTCCTCGCTTAGGTCGTCAATGCTGTCCGTGCTCATAACATCATTTACCGCAAGCTGGTCCAGCAAGGCCAAGCGGTCGAGCTCCAGTTCTTGAATTATTAACTGCATGGACTTCTCCTCCTCCTGATACTTTTCCTGGATGGTTACATAGTTCGACATTTCCTGCTGCAGCTGTAGTAGAATGCCTTCGCGCTCCCGGTCAAACTGCTCCATCTTTGCGTTGTTGTTCTTCGGTTGCTGGTTGCGCACCGAGCTCTCCTGTTGCAGCTCCTCCACCAAATCGTTCATTTTCTGAGCATTCTGCTTCATTTGCTGCGATAGTGGAGCTTCGGATAGTTCCAGCTTCAAGTTCTTCGACGTTGATGGCCTCTCGGACATGATGCTGTTTTAATTCTGTTTTTCCCCCGTTTTAAAACACGTGCGAACTTTAGTCTTTATTCGAATGACGCAAAATGCAGTAAAAATGGCAAAGTTGGCAGTCCAGCCCGATACATTAATCTGTGATCGAGTGCAGTCGCAATAAGCTCAACTATCGCGATATTTTCGATCGATATTATCCTTTAATGAATCTATGGCGCTAAATTTGAATAATCTTATTTACGGTGTTTAGTTTATTAGTTGAAGATTGAGAATATAAATAAGGCTGACTTTAAAAATTTGACCTTTATTTGCCCTTACTTTTGAGAACCAATTGACCCATTAAAATTGAAGTTACATTTTAGAATCTCCTTTAAAACTTTACTAACTTCATGACTTGTTTATAGGGCCGCCTACCGGCTGGAACGATGGCCAGAGTGGAGCCCACACCCAAATGGTTCAGCAATTCCAGAGTCATCTCACAAACGGCACTGCAAAAGTTCCAGGATGAGATCGGCAAGGCAGTCAAGGATCCCTATCAGGTCATCATGAAGCCATCGCAGCTGCCAGTAACGCTGCTTAACGAGGCTGCCAAATACAAGAGAGTTCATTTGCTGGATACCGAGAGCTTTGACAGCACCTTTGGACCGAAGAAGCAGCGCAAGCGAGTCAGCCTTAAAGTGCGGGATCTGGAGGATCTGAGCAAGGCTGCGGATGAGCAGCATGAGAAATACGACTCTGCCAAGGATCTGGATCTGGTTCGGGAGGATACGGGCGAAAAGAAAGCTGTGCGAGATTGGGTATTCGGAGCCGGCCAGAGCAAACGCATTTGGAACGAGCTGCACAAGGTGGTGGATGCGTCCGATGTGCTGCTCCAGGTCCTTGATGCTCGCGATCCCATGGGTACGCGCTCCAAGTATATTGAGGAGTTCCTGCGCAAGGAGAAGCCGCACAAGCATCTGTTCTTCATCCTTAACAAGGTAGATTTAGTGCCGGTGTGGGTTACCCAGCGATGGGTGGCCATTCTAAGTGCCGAGTATCCGACCATAGCCTTCCATGCTTCCCTTCAGCATCCCTTCGGCAAGGGTGAGTAAATTCAATATTAAATCTCTGAAAGGTGTTTACTTATTACTTCCATTTGTAGGTGCTCTCATCAACCTTTTCCGCCAGCTCGGCAAGCTGCATCTGGACAAGAAGCAGATCAGCGTGGGCTTCATTGGCTATCCCAATGTGGGCAAATCCTCGGTGATCAACGCTCTGCGCTCCAAGAAGGTCTGCAATGTGGCTCCCATTGCCGGCGAGACCAAGGTTTGGCAGTACATTACGCTGATGAAGCGCATCTTCCTTATCGATTGTCCCGGTGTGGTGTATCCCTCCGCCGAGACGGATACGGAGAAGGTGCTGAAGGGTGTTGTGCGCGTGGAGCTGGTAACCAATCCCGAGGACTATGTGGATACGCTACTCCAACGCGTGCGACCCGAATACATCTCGAAGAACTACAAAATCGAGCACTGGAACACGTCAAAGCACTTCCTAGAGCAGCTTGCACAAAAGTCGGGTAAACTGCTAAAAGGAGGCGAACCGGATGTCACACAATCTGCTCGCATGGTGCTCAACGACTGGCAGCGCGGCAAACTGCCTTTCTACGTCCCGCCCGAGGGATTCGCCATTCCCAAATCCCAGGAGGGCAAACAGGCAGAGGTTACGCCTGAAGAGCCCAATGATGATGCCAAGTCCGAGGCGCCAACCTTTGTCAGCGAATCGGTGAAGAAGGCACGTGAGTTCAAGCAGATACAGGACTTCCGCAAGATTCGCGTGGGTCTTGAGTACGAGCAACAGGATGTGAAGGAGCTCGATCACATTGATCTGGAGCTGCTGGAGCAGCAGAAGGCCGAGCGCGCAGCCCGCAAAAAGGCACGCATCCACCACCTCGGCGAAGAGGAGGAAGAGTCCAGCGACGGAGCCGACGATTTCTACTCGGAGGATGAGTACAACGAGGATCTGCAACGCGTGGTGCACAAGAAGGCCAAGGTGAAGAAGGCCCAGGCGCTGGCCATCACGTCGTCTGGCAAGTTCCGCATAGCTAAGATGCAGCCAGGAGATTCGGACGACGCGGGCAACAGTTCCGATGACGACGGCCCCAGCACCTCAAAGGCTCCCCGGCTGACAGCCAAGCAGAAACGAGCCCTGGAGCGCAGCCAGAAACGCAAGAAGATTGGCAGCAACTTTTACGAGATGACGAACGTAAAGAACCGCAATCGGAACAAGAAGAAGGAGACGTAACGCACCATCTACGTTTACACTCTAGACTATATTCTGTTGCAAGGAAAGAGAAACTACATATTAAGAATCCAAGTAAACTGTTTTATCCTACTCAGAGCACTGTTTCTTCTGTAGTATCTTGCGGCCGCACAGATCTGTACGGGTGCACGATGCGTGCTCATCATCGTCCGTGCTGGCCTCCGAGTCGCTGGACTCTGTGTAAGATCCGATGCCTGGCAGCAGGCCGATGCACTTTAATGCGCCTGTATTATATTTGTCTGTGATCAGCGTATTGGGCGTTGATGTGGGTGCAGTTGTCTCCTCTGGTCCCTTGGCCACCTCTTCGGCCGTCTTGGCCATCTTGCTGGTGGTGGGCAGTTCCCCGTTTTTCCGCTTGATGCCCTGGCCAAGTAGCGACTTTTGAGTGCTGCGCCCAACAACGGGGGCTCCTGCGGATTTCGCCGTGGTCTTGAGCTCCGCCTGCAGTTTCTGTGGGTTCCAAATGATTGATGCCAGGGCATAAATTTGCTTGCTAATAATTAGTCGGCTTTACCTTATCCACGCTCTCCTCCTGCAGCTTTTCAACGCGATTGCGGAAGTCCCTTAGCTCCAGCTCCTCATCACGCATTTGTTGACGCTCCGCGTTCATTTTGTGAGCATCGACCAGCTCCAAAAACTGCACTTCGTCATCGTCCAGGCCGCGTATCAGGTTCTCTGAATATGGAATGTACATATGTTAGTACCCGGCTATTGGCAGTTCTTCGAGCACCTACTTAGCTTGTGGGTCTCCTCGTACTCCATGTCCTTTTTGTCCTTATTCTCTTTGAGGCGTTCGTACAGAGAACGTGCGTCGTACGGCTCCTCGGGTCGTTCGACTGGATCTTCAGGTTGCCGCACACGCTCCCATTCCTCCTGACGTCTCTGCCTTTGCTCGGCTGCCTCAGCTTCGGTGACAAAACCTGAACTCATGTTTTTATTTCACAAATTACTTTTTGGCAGGCCACAGACCACGTTATGCCTTTTCCAACACTTCGACTACAGCTGAACATCTACGCACTAGGGATTTTGCAGCACTCAAACGCAAAGAACGGTTTGTTTCTGTGCCCAGGTGTTGGAAAACGTTGAAATGAATTTAAAATAAATTTTGTGATGAACAAGAATTTTTAATTATTAATTTTCTGGTAAAATTTTTAACTTGGCATTGTTTGGCCTCAACAACCTGCAGACTGCCCGTTTTGAGGTCTTAATCTTGGCCTGATTAACCTTGGCTGCATCGATATACACGGACTTTTCAGCTGGACTCATTTCCCGCCACTTTCTGCCAGCAATTTTGGCTACGGAAGTCGGCTTCAGGCGGAGAATGCCTCGTTTTTTAAGATTATTTCGAAATTCACCGAGAAAAACGAAATAGGGATTCCCAGAGGACATTTTCCCAATACACCGGAAATGTACAATATATTTATAAAATAAAAATTGAAAGACATTCGATTTACATGAAAATCTCGGACTACATAGCTTTATTTTTGTCGAGTATCTCAATACGAAACATTAATATAGGCATAGACAGGATGTTTGCTAGTTTCTCCAATAAAGAGCTACAGGATTAGCAAAATACACGATATTATATACTATACACAGATGTGCAGGCATTTAGCTCAAGACGGTTTCCCTTCTCATTGTTTACTCTTTCATCAATTCTCGCCCGATCCATTGTGTACATATATATTCAGTTTATAGACATAATTGAGGTCAGAGCACACACTTACAACGAACATCAAATAGGTTACACGACACGACACGACACGGCTGCTGTGATCTCTGGAATCTGCGCCGCAGTTGAGTATACTTTATCGGATAATACTGCTAGGAACGGGTGGGTTTGCTCGCTGCAGACCTACAGGATGCAACAGGAGCTCTTCTCGCGGAATGGATTCACCTTCTGGGTGAAGCCGCTGAGGAGGCAGTCCTCCTCCTCGTTCTCCAGCATGTACTTCATCATCAGGGAGCAGGCCTCCGACACGGGCATCCGCTCGATTCCCACCTCGCGTCGCAGCTGCGAGTTGATGGAGCGCTGCTGTTGCAGATTGGCAGCCATTATGTCCAGGACAGCTGTCTCGGCGAGACCTATGGTGGAAGCTGGTATGCTAAAACTGCCGCCGAATACTTGGGAGCGCTGCAATATTCCACCCGATGTTTTTATTATTTCCTCGATTTGCTGTGCGCTTCACCTTTCGCAGATAGTATTTCTTGGAGAGCCGCTGAAAAATCAATATTTACAAAAGTGTGGCTGCGCACGGAATGGTGCTTCGTTTTTTCGGCTTTTCTGTGGATTTTCACCAAGCTTTCCAGAGTTTCAAGGGTGGGGAAAAAGCTTAAGCGTTGTTGGTTCGAAAAAAACTTGGAGTTTTCAAAACCTGGTAAGGTTATTTCAAACTATTCCATTATTCTTTTATTGCATACTATCATATACTATATAATAACGATTTTATTTATAATTATAATTATAATTTCCATTTTCCTTTGCAAAAATATATGTATTTGTATATAATCCTCTGAGTCTCCATTGAAAAGGCCTCTATGTAAGCATGCTAATAGATAATAAAAGAGTGTCTCTAAATATTTAATTTAGGAATTTTTTAATAATTAACTTACTCTGGCATAAAGTCGCTGGATTGCTTTCCAGGTGCCTTATCCGGATTAACGTTCAATTCCTTGGCCAAGTCTGCGTCCGGTTTTCGGAAGGCATTGGCCATAATCAGAATGTTCTTAGCTATGCGTTGCTGATCGATACGTTTCTGGGCTGTATGTGTCCGCTTCTCGGCATTCTCCGACATCCTCTGGTCCAGGGGCAGCACCTGCAGTCCTGGCGGAGTTCGCAGTGGCTCGGGATTGGTCCAGATCTCCGTGCCGGGCGTCTCCTTTCCAGTGGTAGGCGATATAGCCGGACGTGCCGGTATTAAAGGAGAACGCACGCATACTCTGTAATAAGAATATTATATTTTTTCTTTCTAACTGAGGGCTCTTCTTAACCCATTTCCCGCATTATATTCTTGCTTTAGTTCATAGGAACAGAAACAAACTTTTATTACAAATCTCTTACATGACTAGTCACACTCTAGGCTCGTTTTTGAAAAACAGTTACAAATACACACTCCATAAAAACTGGTTATAAAGTAGAAAACGTCGGATATATATATTTTTTGTTCACTCCTTGGGCTGGGTCTCCTTGCTCGGCTCATTGTCCTCGTCCCCGTTCGGTTTCGATCTATAACGAGTCAGAAATGGGAGAGAACAATGAGCCAAGCCTGATGGAGATTGCACCCCGGTCAACCCAGACACACCGAACCAAGTCTGACCCATCCACCACATCCACCACTTACTTGTTCACATCCTCCAGCTTCTTTAGCAGCCGCTCGTTCTCTCGACACACGATCTCCTGATCCCTGAGGATCGTCTCTCGCACGGTGAAGAGGTGGTTGTTCTCCTGCCTCAACGATTCATTCTCCGCCATGTACAGCTTCACCAGTTCGGCCAGCTCGGAGCCATCCAGCTCAGGCAATCGCTCCAAATCCACCTTGGGGACGGGTACTCCGCCGCCACCGCTGCTCACTCTATCCAGCTGCAGCTCCAGAAGATTATTTTCCGTGGGGCCGGCACCATTTTGTGTGGCTGCCTGATGGTGCAAATTAAGGGCTGCCTTCAAGTGGTCGTTCTCCATCTGGAGTGCATGGATGTCACGCTTGAGGCTAAGAATGAGTGCCTCTCGCGGGTCCATCATGATCACGGGCTTGGTGCGTATCCTCTTTGCCCGGGAGGCATAGCGCAGAGTGTTCAGGGTTTCCGCATGATTGTAATGGGCTGGAGAAACGCAGGCGATCATCAGGGTCACTCCGTTCCCGGCCAGACTATCGGCCAGGAGCTTGGTCAGCTGGCTGTCCCGGTAGGGAATGTGACCCGATCTCTTCTTGTTGTCACTCAGCGAGGCAATGCAATAGCCCAGGACCATGAGGCTCTTATTAATGTTGTTGGCCTCCTCCAAAGTCTTGCCTTCGCTCATGGTCTTCTTGGTCAGCTCACTGCCAGCCAGATCCACGAAGTTAATCTTGCCATGCTTGGAGAGGAATACTCCGCCATCCGTCTGCTGATCCGATAGGATGTGAACGGTGAGTATCGTGTGTGATCGAGAGGAGTGATCATTCATAGCATGGGAACCCACAGCACGATTTCTCATACCTTCAAGATAGAATGAGAAAAGTTAGGACCCTTAAACATTCATATAAAATATCCAAAAGTACTAACCTTCTTCCAGAACGGCCAGCAGATCATCCAATTCCTCACAGTCCACCGTAAATAGGTTTTCCACGAAGAAGCCACCCGATTTCTTGGACCAGCGCACCGCCAGCGGTTTCCTTGCACTTCCCGGATTGAGCAAATCGATTACCTAAGGACGCAATAAAAAATTCAATTCAATTTGCGAAACCAATAACGAAATTGGAGAAGCAGAAGGACTAAGAAAACAAATCATTGAAAATGCCACGCAAAATGCAGAAACATTTCACGCATTGTGACAAACCACGAAAGGTGGGTGGTGACCGAATGGTCAAGTGATTTCCAAGGGTTGAGCGTGCTGACATCCATTAAATGGAGGTCAATGCAATGCATGTTTGGCAGGGGTGTGGCGCAATCAGTATTATGGCCAAATGCAATTTGAATATAAATTAAACGGCCAGAGGTCAAGTCAATCCTTTGACTTCTCTGATTGGAATTAGAACTTGGGGCCCCCATCATACCCGTTCATTGTAGATCTCCATAAACGAGGCCTTGAGCACGTAATTGACATCCTTGCGATTCTTAATCAACTGGAAGAGGTACACAAACGAGCGGAAGATGAGGCCATGGCGCGGATCCTTGGGATTCGGTTTGCCAACGAACTGGAAGATACAAGTTAACTAATTCATATCTTCACCCTATGGGAAAAATCCTTTCTTAACTCACCAAATCCGGGGGTCCTGTCAGCGTATGCGTTTTGCCGGAGCCCGTTTGGCCGTAACAAAAGGCCGTACAGCTGAATCCCTCAATGCCCATCTCTATGATGCGCTTAATGCCCGAGTAGTCTAGGATGTCCTCCTGTGTGGCCCCCGGTTCGAAGACCACATTGTAGGTGAAGACGCGAACACTGTCCCGATTATGTGACTTCTTCTGTCCCACATCGTGACCCTCCAGCTGGAGAAGGCTTAGCATTAGTTGAAGTGCAAAGATTTCAGGCACAGGACTTACGATAACCTGTCCGTTTCCGGGAAACTGCAGTGTTGAGCCATGGCGATCTCGTTTTTCCTTCTCGTTCAGAGGACGCACTCGCACCACCACATTGATGTTGTCTTCGGGCGTGGAGCATTCCTCGCTGCCGGTGGACTTGGAGGCCACGATTTCCAGGGTGTCGGCACTACCAATCCTGGAAAAATTACCTCGGTCCATTATACATATATATCGTGTGGTTTTCCCTAAAAAATATATCCCTATAAAAAATATCTGCCATGGCCTAACCCAATAAGCTAATTAATTAAATTATAGTTATTACTTAGTTTTATTGCACATCAGAAGCTTTAACTTGGCAACGAAACTTCCACAATCGCAATTAATCAATCAAAGTGAAGCAAAGCAAGCCCATTATTTTATGGAATCCAATTGTTGTGGCTTCTGCGAATTCCCTGAATTTTTGTTGAATTGCCTTGAACTTGATGGAGCTCTGACGCTGACCGGCCTATAAATAACCAAGGTTAAGGGTGGATGGCAGCAAGCCTCAGTGCTTTTTGGGTTTTTCTGTTTTATTGGCGCCCCTTATTTCACACTAAGTCGCAATTAGTTTGCCAGAGAGTTGTGGGGGGTCACATTTCAATTGGATTAACAAATTCGCTTCAACGGAATTTTATTGCTCGCCGCCTTATGGAAATATGCAAATACATGGCACAAAATTATTGATTCAGATTTCCACAAGTTTTTGTTTTAGCTGGTTTTGCTAAACCCACAATTATCCAGCTAAAGAACGAAATGTTTCCAATACAAACAGTTTATTGAACTGCAAATAGGCCGGACAACGTGGCGTATGTGCGATGTGCCATCATCTTGGCGTGATTGTGTGTGGCACGAGGCTGACATTTAACTTTTTCACGTAAATGACTTGTTAAACATTCATGGCCTAATGGCCATACTACCAAAGAATCTACCGCACCACGTACATACATATATTAATCAGACATGAGTTGGGCCTGCCGTGTGCTCTTGGTAAATATTTCAGAAGGCGCCAATAGAGAAGAATTAACACGAACCCCTTGGGGGAGCGGCGTCTTAAGTGCTTAGAAAAGTTCAATCAACTTTTGGTGGTCTGGCCCTTAGTCACTGCTAAATAATTAACTGGACAATATATATTAATAACCACCAAATAAGTAGCTTAGAACAAAAGCTGTACTTTTTTATTTTGAAAAGTTCTGGAGAATTTTCTAATTGGTTTATTAACTCATACCTTAACTCATATTTTATTTAGATTTTATGAGTTCAACAAGGATAATACCCTCTTCAGGCTATTCCTAGTTGTTTCACGTTAAGTTTTCTTTTAAGAGAGCAATAATTTCTTTTGTCCATAAAAGATACTACAATATGTATATATAATTGGCCAGTCGTTAACATATTTGTATGTCTGAAGCCTACTTGACCAGCAATGTTAATATTTACCTGAAACAAATATCAAATAATTGCCCAGTGCCGATTTGAAAGCAACGAAAAATTAGGATTTTTCGTGTCAGTTGTTTGCGAATCAAATAAAGCGTAGCGGCGAGTGAAAAACTGGAACTCTCACTTTTATTTCTCAGTCATGGAATCGCCGATTTCAAATGTGGGAGGCATTTATTAGCCATGCAAAAGTTTAGGCAACGAAATGTCAGGCTTGATTATCTTTGGGGGCGTAATTATGACCTAACTCGCGGTGTGCATGCCAGGAAAATCCATATGCCGATATGTACAGTTCATATGGATTTTCAAACTTCCAACTACTGGCCGCTACGCACGCGAATTCGCTTTCGAAGTAAGTTTTGCCTTGGGCAGGTCCGGAAATTTAGCTATTGTACGTCGTGGTTAGGATCTAGTTGAATTATTGTTGTATACTATATATGATATATTTAATAAATATTATTTATGACCATTCCAAAGAGTGTGTCGTCCATCATAAAGCTATCAACGAATTCATTAATCAAAGGGCTGAAACACATGCGTGCTCGAAAATAATTATAACGCTGCTGGGATTAATCGTGTGGTATCTACAAAAGGAAATAAGTTTGGGTTCCATGAGTCCACAGACTTAATTACCAAATGACATAGGTGACAATTGCAGTCTTGCAGCCTTAATGCAAAGTATTAGTATACTTTCCTGAAAGATGAGCAATAAAATTACTGAAGTTTCCTGGCCTAGATAATTCGGTTTCAAACTTTCATTAGAGCCAACGGAGTGGAGTGTACCTTCTCTCGCCTGAATAATTGATGAACCTTTCGGAACCGCGTCGAACCACAAACTTAACCCAGTTGCCAGCGAGGCAAGAAGCTAGGGTCCTTAACCTTAACTCCGTTGAGCGGAGACCGAAATAAAAACCATCATAAATATGTCACTTTCGCTCTCAACTCCGGTCAGTGATAGGCCAGAGACCACATAGTCGACAGCGGACTTCAATATGCTTTAATTGCAAAATCGATTTGTGTCGTGCTCGCCGAGAGCTCAACCCCCAGATCTTTGGCGATACTTGCCTTCATTTTTTTTACCGCCCTCCCTGCCTAAATGGAGGCTAACTGCTCGTCCGCTTGATTGCCTGTCCGTCGGACAGTCTCCCTGTCTGTCTCTCATGGATTACTTATTGTGCGTGGTCATTATGGTTTGGCTCGTGGCTTTTCCCCGGTTTCCTTTCCTTCGCCTCGAGTTGTTCGGTTTTTAATGGATCGCCGATTAGGGGTGAGCCAGCGAAGGTAGATAGCTACTCCCGGACCTGTCGTGTTATCATTACCCCCTGCCCCCGATTTCCCGTCCTGCCAAATGGTCTGATGCAAATTAATACATTTCCCCAGTACGCCCATATATTCTTATTTAATAAATAATTGCCTTTATTACGACTTTGGCCAAGGCTTTACAAGGGTGGAGAGTGTACAATACGAGCCTATTGCTATTAAAATTCCAAAAATATAAGTACAGTAACCATTTACTAAACACCTTAATTCGTTTTTCTTGTTTCATTTTACAGTTTTGAGAAAGATACAAAATCAATTGCCCTTTTTATGATATTCAAGAAATAAATAATAAAATCAATTAACAAGAAAGGAAGCTTAGTTAGGGAAGCTAAAGTTAAAGTTCGCCATTTATTGTTAAAATCGGCCATAACTTTGTAAAAAATGCATTAATTTTAGTTCGGCAAGCTTTTCAGTGCTAGTTTTTATTAGCTTTACAAATCTGCATACTGAATTGAATATTTCTTTTAATTAAGTTTTTATTCAATATTTGACATTTTTAACGATATAACCCCTTATAAAATTTGATAAAAAATCTTGAAATTTTTTTTCCTTTAGAATACGTCTTAAACAACGCGGCTGTTGATGCTGATCAAGAATTTATATGGCCGGAAATGACTCCTTCACTGCCTTGCAAGCTTTTGACTAAAATTATGATACCCTGCAAAAAGTTAGGCTTGAGCCTAAAAGTGGGGTTCCAATATCCTTTTTACATTTTCGTAGCCTACTTTTTGACACCACAGCGAATTACCCTGATCTCAAACCTCCTCTGCTTTGGACTGACGACACTTTTAGTGAGTATCCACTGTCCTCAAGTTATCGCCTATTGATTACGGTGGGAAGCATCGCAATCCTTATCCCACACTTACTCATTCTCGCGTGAACGTAGAAAATACGGTGTATTCCGGGAACTTCCTCCTCCGCCGCTGCCGCTGCCGGTCCCTCCGCTGCTGCCCGTTCCCTTCTGCGGACTGAGGCGACGCATGCCGTTGGTGAGGCTACGGGATCGAGGCACACTGCTGCTGCTCCCTGAGCCCTGACGCTGCCCCTGGCCGGTGGACGATGGCGTCTTCCGGCTGCCACGTGAACCGGCAGCGGGCGCCCGGCCCCGTCGACTGCCCGACGTACCGGCGCTGTCCGCACTGCTCCCGCCGCTGCTGTTCAGATGCGGAACACTGGAGGCCCGACGAACCATGGCCACCGCCTAGATGCGACCAGCTAGGCAGGATAAGTGGGCTCTTGTTTGCTGCTCGTCCCTCGGATGTCCCGTGGACATGGCAATGTGACACGCACGTCGGGCTAATATTCAAAAGTGTCTGCCTTCCGCGTTTCCGGATAACCTCGCGCCGCAAAAACTCAACACGAACTGGCTGGCCAAGTTCACCAGTGTAGCCTTTTTTATTCCAGCCATCAGATTTATGGTAATTTCTACGCAGGCACACACCACCGACCCGACCAACCACTGACCGCTGCCCAGTGGACGCCACCCCCGCCCGGCACCACCTGTAATTGGACATTGTTGTGGTTGTTGATTCCACTCGCCAAAGGCAGCTCTCTGCGCGACTCGCTGGTGCGACTCCCGGCCATAATAGCAATTAAATCAACGTGCTGTTGGTAAACAAACATGGTTGGGTGGATGGTTGGTTGGCTCCACGGTTGCCTGTCCGGATGACCCCACCACTGACCCTGGCGCCATTCGTGCCCATTCATCGTGCGCAACTACAACAACATTGGCTGGCTCGGTGGCTTGCCGTGGCTTATTTGCATTTACTTTGGCATAATCAGAGTCGGGAACGTGGAATTCCTTGGATATTCAGGATATTAAGCCACGAGCCTGTACGGCTGGGTTAACCCATTGTTCACAGCTATTTGGGATTTATTAAGGGAGTTCCCCGAAAGGCATATGCTTGAGTAAGAGTTCTTCTTGAAGTTTTCCCAAAATAACATACTCATTTTTAGGAATAGGAATGAAAATATAGCACCCAGGCTATAGCCTTGGTGATTACCATATAGATTGATGAACCAATATTAGCCCCCTCCTCGGTGAGTGAACAAACAAATTAAAACAATTAGTTTTGATAGTGTTTTTGTATACGTCTCTCACATTGATGCGTGTTGTTTATTTCTCATAATCGATTGCATTCAGATTTGCAGTTGAATTTCGATCATGGTTTTTGAATCTAATCATAGTCATGTATATTTTTATATGTAGATTTAGTTAAGAACTATGTTTGGGGACTGCTATGTATAAGTGAGGGCTTTTATTGCCCAAGTGTTTAATGGGATCTCCCGCGTACTCTAGCTATTTTACACATCTTTATATTTATTTACAGTGTTAGTACTAATCGAAGTTGATATATATACCATATATGTATATATATATTTTATAATTATATATACGCTTGTTGCAGATATCTGAATTAACATTAGCTTAGCTTAGGCTCCCTCCGCGGAGAGCATCATCTTTGAGCCTGGGTTCGCACAATCATCTTCTTCGATCTTCACATATACGTACGTTATTCCTAAATATATATAGAGGGTTGTTTTTGTTTTTTTTTTAGTAGTTTAGATAAAGATATTTCTCGTTCCCAGCTGATTACCGGGAATAAGCGACTACAAGTTGTTTTATCAATTAATAAGCGTAATCCATTCTGTAGTGGGGTTTGTTGTAGTTATTATGGTTGATTATTGTTTGTGGCTGCTGTGACGAGGAGCCTTGGATGCCAGCTTCACTGGGGATTAACGCCCTGGTAGGAGCCCTCGGAGTACTTGGGCCGGCATTCGGCGCAGAACCACTTGCCCTGCGGCGCCACCATTATGCCCACGCACTCAAAGTGGAACCACTCGATCAGACAGTTGTCGCCGTCGCAGGCAATCATCTCGGACACCTCGTCGTAGGGGCAGCGACAGTAGCAGTACACCGATTCACCCTCGCGGGCGAGACGGGCTCCGGCTGGTGGCCGAATGGGGTACCGGATGTTGTTGGCCTTGAAGTACTGCAGCGTGGCGAATCCAGGATTGGGCAGCAGGGCAGGCGGAATGGGTTGATTGAAGGCCGTAGCTGCGGGTGGCGGCGGTGGCGGTGGCTGCACCGGAAGACTCACTGGTGGCGGCGCTAACAAGCCAACTGATGGCGGTGCTGGCTGTGGGGTTGGCACCAAGCTGGTCACATTGACCTCGACATCCTCATCATCAGAGCTGCTGTCACTGCTGTCCGTTGGCGGAGCCGTGGGCAGCAAACTAGGACGGATCTTGAGCGTTGGAATGGGTGGCAAGTGATCCTCTCGATCCGGCCTGTGGCGTTTCGCTGGTCGAGATCCGCCAGCGCCGAGCAGCGACCGCTGCTTGCTCCTCTTTCGGGAAGATCCAGCCAGTGGGGTTCCGCCATTGCTATGGGAGTGAGAGTGGTGATGGCTACTATTGTTGTTATTCCTGTTGCGCTGTTTGGGCGGCGTGGGCAGATCCTCCTTGGCCCAGGTCAACTGAGGCGGCGGCTGCGGCTTAATCAGCTGCATCCCAACCTGCAAGGGCGGCGCCAATATGGTGCTCATGTTCTCATCGTCGCTCGTGTAGCCGTAGAACTTGTTGGGTCTTCGCTGGCGCTTGGAGCGCTTCAGTTGACCATCGGCATCGGAGCAGCTGCTGCCCTCACTTCTCGGCGTCACCGAGGGCTGTAGGTGGCGATGGGTTAGGGGAGTAATGGGAAACAGAGGCGACTCCAGCTGGTGAGCCGGCATAGGAGTGGGTGGATCCAGTGGCGCCACCATACCGGCCATCGAAGACATGCCAGACATTGCAGACGATCCTGGCATCACATCCATGGGGAGCGGCTTACTGGCGACCATCGGTGGCATCTTGCCCGACTTGCACGTCGACTTTCGTTCTCTCTTTTTCTTCTTATTCCTCACCCTCTCCCGCTTATCGGCAAACGCAAGCGCCTCCTCCGGAAGTGATGGGGTCGATGGGCGACTGTTCTCCACAATATCATAATTGTTGCTCGGCCCCAGGGGCGCATGCTCCGCAAGGAGAGCCTCGCGCTTCTGCGTTAGCAGCTCGTTGGCCAGCTTCTGGGGATGCGGGTCGTAGAACTCTTCATCCGTTTCCGAGACAGCAGTATCAAAGTCGGACTCATTATACATCGGGGGCTGTGGTGATGCCGGCTGAGGGGCTGGATTGTCCTCATTCAAGGCCGTCACATTGATGTCCATGTCCTCCTGGCTGCGCTCAGCTTGCTCACTCCGCGAAAGCAACTCGGCGCTCTTCTTGTGCCTCAGGGACTTCTTGCGCACACGCTTCTGCGGTGAGCTGGAAGCATTGTTGGAGCTATCCGAATCATCAGAGTCATCGCTGGAGCTGCTGCTGTTGCTGGAGCTGCAGCTGCAATTGGTGCCGCAGGAGCAGCTCGAAGAATCAGAGTCGGAAGAGCTGGAGGAACTCGAAGAGTCGCTATCGCTGGAGGCATGTCCACCGCCAGGCTTTTTGGTCGCCGATTTCGGAGTAGACTTCTGCTTGACTGGCGAGGGTGCAGGAGTGCGGTGCAGCTTGCAGTAGTCGTGATCCGACCACGCCACATGGACTTTGGCTGGTGCCTGCTCGAGAATCTTGGTGTCATTTTCTTCTTCCTTAATTGGCGCCGTCTCTTCTGGAATGGCTGCTTGATTTTGCAAAAGATTTTTCCAAATGGATACATCCATTTCCTCTTCATCTTCCTTTTTGGCGTCGCTTTCTCCTTCGAGCTTGTGTCCATCCTGCTCGTCTTTTTCTTCTTTTTGAACGTTTTCCACTGCTGCTTGCTCCGTGTCCTCCAGTTTGGGCTTGCCGTCCAACGGCTCGTCGGCGTCACTTTCGGAGGATGGTGACAGCATCACCTTCGGCATGTCCAGGTCATCCACAGAGGATCGCATCGGCAGCGTTGCTGGCTGCTCTTGGTGGCTGCTTCGCGGAGCGTCCGAGTCACTGTCATCGCTGCTGTCCGACTCCGAGAGATTGGGAGCGATGAGATTGAGGTCCTCGAGGGATTCCTTGCTGCGTTTGGATTTCTTGCGCCGCTTGCGATTCTCCGACTTGCTTTCAGGCGTCTCTTTCACCGACTCCTTGTTGTTTTCGGAATCTTCTTTCTTGTTTGTCTTCATACTTTCGCCGTCAGCCAAAGGCTTTCCCTCAACCAAATTTCCATCCTGCGTTTCCTCGCCTTCCTCTGGAGACTCCTTTTTAATCATCTCCTCCAACTTTTGGCCTCCCGCGAAAGCTTCATCCGATGACGCCATCAGAGCCTCATGTGGTAGTTCCTTTACCACGTGACTGCTGGCATGATTCAAGAGCAGTTTTCGCGACACAAACTTCTCCTCGCAGCCCTCCTCTGTGCAGGCGTAGCGGAAGTCGCCCGAGTGCATCCGCTGGTGGACCTCCAGGTAAATGGCCTTGCTGAAATTGAAGCCGCAGTCCTCGCAGGGAAACTGCACGGGCGGCACGCAAAAGTGATAGACATGGCGCCAGCGCTTTTGTAAGCACCTCTTGCAGCTGGCACTCTCGGTTCCGTGCTTCCAGAACAGATGCTTCGAAATGTCCTGCTTGTTCCGGTAGGCGATGCCACAGCGATAGCACAAATGCAACAGCTTGTGCTTCCACACGTGAGCCGATAGCTTCGATTGGCTCTGGCAATCCTCCAGGCAGATGTCGCACGCCTGGTGCTGCTTCCTCAGGTGCACCATCAGCCGGAAAGCGGAGGGCAGGGGTGCCACCTCGCAGAGACAGCATCGGAACTTTAGGTCATAGATACTGCCGCCCACCTCGCCGGGACAGATGTGACACAGGATCTCGCTATAGCTGTAGAAGTTCATCTGGCACATGACGCACGTAATGTTCGACTTGATGTGCAGCCTCCGGTTGTGCGTGTACAGCTCCTTGTGCGTAGAGGTTACGAATCGGCAGGTGAAGCACTCGTAGATTCGCTCGTTGAAGGGCTCCACATAGATTCCGTTCTCCACGCTGCAGCAACTGGCAGAGTTCAAGTACTCCTGTTCGAGATGCGGCAGGAAGCTCTTCAGTCGGGCCACAATCGTCTCTGCATACAGCTCCTCGGCCGTAATGCTGTCCACCGTCGCCGTAAAGCGGTGCTGGCTGATTAGGTGCAGCACCAGCTGCTTGCCGTTGACAGCGATCCGCCGCGCATGGTTGCAGTACAGACATGCGGCATACACCGATTTTAAACACAAGCGAACAAAATCCACCATTGAGAATCGGTCCAGCGGGCGATCCAATTGCAAATCCACAGTTGGCGTCTCAACTCCAGCCACCAATATGCCATCGGCCGGAGGAGGAGGAGGAGGGGGAGGAGGCAGAGGCAGAGGCAGAGATGGCGGCAAAATAGGTAACGTATGTCCTTCCTGGCCTTCCTGAAGGGGTCGTATCAGCGATTCCTGTGAGAGTTCCACTTGCTGGTCCCTATTATCCTCAAAAGCCGGACCATTTAAAGTGTCATCTATGTCCATGCAATCACTGCCGAGGCTGTTGCGACGCCCTGCATCGGGTTGATCTTGAAATTCAGTGATCACAGCTGGCGGCGGTGGTTGGGGCAGGTTCAAGTGATTGTTATGGTTGTTGGTGTTGTTATGGGGCGATGCAGGCGGAGTCAGGGACCAGCGACGCTGCTCGTCCGGCTGTGGCTGCTGCTGCTGCTGCTGAAGGTGAGCGTCCACCGCTTGGGCCATGATATTCTCCTCGGCTCGGGCCATTATCTCCTTGGCCTGCTTCTTTGTTATAATATCCGCCTTTGTACGCTCAATATCCAGCTTGGTGCGCTCCAATTCGGCCAGAACGCGATTCAGCTTAGACGCGGGTGAGTCATCAAAGTTAAATATTGGCGGTGGTCGTATTGCCTGTGGCCCCGTTGGTGCTGCTTCCGTTGGCAAGTCCTCTTGCGGGGCTGCTATCATCGGCACATCATCGGGCGGCGCTGGCGCAGATTGATCTGCGGGTTGCGAAACATCCATCTCCTCCTCTTCCGTGTCGGTGCTGCTTAGAGCAGCATCCACAGACTTCTGGAACTCCTTAGGTACCCGCAACATAATTTTGGGCACCACCAATTTGGGAATGGAAGGCGCTGGAGGCTCTGCAAGGGGCCCAGGCACTGGAACTGCAATGAAATAATAATGATGAAGGAATATGCTTTTGTAAAAAGAAAACTTGTGCAACTTACTGTTATCCGCTGGGTAAAATTGCTGTGGTTGCGCTTGAAACTGCAGTTGCTGATCCATCCCCGCTAGCGTCTCTACGGGAGGGACATCGTAGTCCTGCACAGGTGGCGGAGCAGACGGTTCTGGCGGCTTTCGCATCTTTCTTCGCCGCTTGGCCGGTATCCGTTTATTATTCCGACAGCCGACCGCATGGCCACCCTTTTGTCCACACAGAGTGCACGGCTCCACGAACTGCGAGCAGTCGTGTGTCTCGAATTCAGTGCCCTCGAGGAAGGTTGACTGGCAGCTGCAACAGATGAAGTGTGAGGGCCGATCTCTCTGTGCCCGCTGCAGCATCCACATTTCCTTGGCGAAATGGTGCTGGTCGATATCGTGCTTGTTCTCCAGATGCAAGGACAGCTTCTCAGTGTTGTGAAAAACGTGCGAGCAGTACAAGCAGAAGGCAAGCTGATGCGAGTCCCGCATATGCTTGAAGAAGTTCCAGCACTGAAAGACATTGTTGCACTTTTTGCAGCGGAAGTACCGCTCCTTGTTCAAGAGCAACGTGGAGCTGCCCGCACTGACGCCGCTGCTAGCTGGCCCTTGGCACTGGGCTTGATGCTCGTTCAGCTGCTGAAAACTCTCGAACTCAAACTGCAGATTGCACTTGGCACAGTTAAGGAATTGGCTATTCGCGGGTACGACCGATGGACCCACATTGGGATTGCCCTGGAGGCGCTGCAGGAGCAGCGAGGAAGAGCCGTCCGATTCGTCCTTCGGCTGCTGCTGCTCTGACTGGTCGGGCTGCTTATCGAGCTGGCTGACGGAGGAACTTTTGCTGCGCCTGCGCTTCGATGAAAGCTTCAGCGTCGGCACCCTTGCACTCTGATCAGTTTCCGAATGATCTATAACCAACTGGGGCTGCGAAGCAGAACTAATGGTACTGCTCCCACAGCTGGTGCTCCTGCTGCGGCTCCTACGAATGGGTAGGACCCGAGAGAGGGACAACTCCTGTGGAGCGGCTGTCGGCTTGGCATCAATGCTGGTGCCAGTGTGGTTTATTATCACAGACAGTTGCTGGGGCTCCTCTGGCTCCACTTCTTCTCTTTCCTGCTGAAGCTCCTCGGCATCCTCAGTTTCCTCGTCCTTGTGTCCTTCTCTCGCAGACTGATGAGCTCCGTTCAGTTTGATCGGCGGCACGACATCAGCAGGAGCTCCACCCATTGACTTTACGCTCTCCCCCGGATGTTCCTCTTCAGACTCGGACTCAAGGTTAATGGTTCCGATGTGCGCATCCCCATTTTCGCTGCTTGGTACATCTACGTGATCCAGATCCATGGTCAACGAGGGAGAGTCCACCGTGTCCGATTCCTCTAACATAAACTCTCGTGTGGGTTGCGGTGTCTTTTCTTGAACAACATCTGCAGAAACCCCATCACCAACTGGATCTTTACAGAGTCTATTCGAGGGCTGAGACTCGTCATCCTCCGCCTTTTCCACTCTTTCTTCATTGTCTGGAACTGGGCTATTGGGATCTTTAAAGGACTGAAACTCTTCATCAGCCTCACTCTCTGAATCCGTTTCCAGATCTATAACAGGCGGAGGGGCCACTTCGGCCTCTACTTTCACATCCGTCAAGCTTCCATCCTCTCCTGGGAGCTCATCTGGGACGTCATCGACCTGCTCTTGTTCCTCAGACTCAGGGAATGCTCCACCAGGAGATGCTGCTGTTCTGCTTCCAAGATCTTCTTCAAAATGGACAGGAGATTCCTTTATTGAATCGACGTCATCCTTCGCTACATCTCTTGACTCTTGTCTATCGCTGATGCTCTGGCCATTTGCCAGGTTAAAGTCTATCACGTCATCTGCGCTCTCTTTTCGCTTTCCATCGGTAGCGGCGTTGTTGTTCTCGTTTGCGGTCTTCTTTTCCTCCGCCAGCCCCAGCGCAGGATGGGGGTCCTCGAAGTCATCTTCCTCGCTACAGACCGAACCCGCTCCAGCTTCAGCACCCGACCCAGCTCCTGTTCCCGCGTCTCCAGCATCTTTTGTAGACGTAAGCTTTGTTTGTTGCTGATCCAATGCTTCCATCATATTTTCTGCATTCACACGCTAAAAAAAACAGATTCGTAGAAAAAGCAAACGGCGTTAATCGATTAAACGCACTTAAAGGGGCAAAATGTTTATAGTTTTTTATTACCTTTGCATGCCGTTTGCGTTGAATCCGTTCCGGTTCTCGCTCTTTCTCTCTGTGATTTCCGTAGCGTTCTCAGCACAACTGAAAGCGAAATGAAAATTGTTTTATAACATGAAATATTAGGATTGGCAGAAATATCCATGATAATGTGCAAAAAGATATGTTTATGGGGCTTTAAAAATCGATTCCACTGTTCCTTAATCTATACTATTGCTGGATAAACATTGTAATTAGAAAAATTAAAAGTCACCGGTCATTCTGGGTGTGCAGCCCTGGCACAAAAGCAAAATAGCAAAGCAAAATAATTGAAAATACCAAAATAAATGATAGGAAAACGAAAAACGACACAGTGAGAGCCACTTTCCGCTAAAAATAAACGAATTTACTTAAAATATTCTTGGAATGATACTACAATCACATGTACAGCAATTATGCACGTTTATTTACCTGCTCCTCTCCTCCTGTGACTGTTTGCCGTTGTTGTTTTTGCTGCTGCTGCTGTTGCCGTTTTTTTTTTCGCTTGTTGTTGTTGCTGTACCGTGCTTAGGTAGAATTTTCCCACAAAGCGCGGGTGAGCGACGAGCCAGAGCGGCAAAAGAGAGAGAAACGGCGGCGAGAGAGACGGGCAAAGGAGATGATTTTACGCGCGCAAACCGCGAAGAGAACGTACACCAAAACAACAACCGAATTCACGGAAGTTTGCTGCACAACTGAACCAAGAGACCGAAACGAGAGATTTGCCCAGCGGATTGGACGAGACTGAACAAGAACGGCACCCCCCTCCCCTACTTAGAGTGCTCGTCCCTGCGCGCCCCAGACGGGCGCTCTGCTTATACAATTTGCGCCTTGTTTCAATTGTTTAATAACACAACAGGACTCTTTACGCGTTGCGCAATTTTATTTCACAATAGTGGCCAATCCTCTAGCGCAATCCAGACTTTTCGCCTTTTTGCGCGACTCGGTAACGGGGTATAAAATTTTCTTCTTTTTGCACGTCGCCGACCACGCTTTGCATTTTATATTCTGCTCACTTTGTTCGCGTTCCTTCCCCCTGCATATTGTGTGCAACACTTTAAGTATTGTATGTGGCCAGCGAATTGCGCAAAATGGCAGGCAAATACGCTCGAATTACGTGAGAAAATCAACTTTTTAGCAATATTTTTCGCTTTTGCAGCCATTGAAACACGCGCAGAAGCTAGGGATGGGCGACGTTTCGATAGCTCGCGCAACGTGCTGGTGTGACTGCCAAAAATGCAACCGTGTTGGGAGCATCGCATCGGGTTCAATGGCAATATATCGATAAGCAGAATAAAACAGCGAAATCAGGGTTATTATTTAAATACCCGTAGTCATTAAAACTACAATACTTTATAATTAATTAAAAGTATAACATTTTTGCTGCACATGCTTTTATTTAAACAATTTCAAGGATTACTCTTTCGTGCGTTCCGCTATCGATATCTATCTGCCAGCCCTGAGTCGAGGTATTTCGATTTTTCGATTTGACAAGCTCTTTCCGTTTCCTTTTCGCGTGAACGTCCAACATGAGAGCCAAGGGATTGGTTAGTATTTAGCAAAAAAATGATTAAAATGATTGAATTTTGCGGCTGAGATGTGTAAAACAACGCCACTGACGCCCGGCGTATGCACGGCATTAGTTGGAACTGCTTTAAATAAGCAATTTCTGTGTCAAAAAGCGACGACGAGGAACGAAGTGTCGTGGACTGAAAGTTTGCCACTTTTCATAAAGAAAATGGGGGCTATTAGCCAGCTAATAGAAATTAATATTCCTGTGCTGAGTTCCAAGTTGTGGCCCTTCCAGTACAAGCTCCTTTGAAGGCTGCACAAAATTAATGCACAATTTCGCTGCGTCGCCGAAAACATAACCTAGAAAAAAGCAACCAACAGAACTGCCATGCGTGTGTTTGTGTTTGCCCGTTCGTCGCCGCATTTGTTTACAAAGAGCGAGTCCACTAATTTATATCTATTTGTTGCAGTTGAAGGAGTACGAGGTCGTGGGCCGCAAGCTGCCCAGCGAGAAGGAGCCCCAGACGCCGCTCTACAAGATGCGCATCTTCGCTCCGGACAACATTGTTGCCAAATCCCGCTTCTGGTACTTCCTGCGTCAGCTGAAGAAGTTCAAGAAGACCACCGGCGAGATTGTCTCCATCAAGCAGGTGTACGAGACGTCGCCGATTAAGATCAAGAACTTCGGTATCTGGCTGCGTTACGATTCCCGCTCGGGCACCCACAACATGTACCGCGAGTACCGTGACCTGACCGTCGGCGGTGCCGTGACACAGTGCTACCGCGACATGGGCGCCCGCCACCGTGCCCGTGCCCACTCCATCCAGATCATCAAGGTGGACTCGATCCCCGCCGCCAAGACGCGTCGCGTGCACGTCAAGCAGTTCCACGACTCCAAGATCAAGTTCCCTCTGGTCCAGCGTGTCCACCACAAGGGCAACAGGAAGCTGTTCTCGTTCAGGAAGCCAAGGACCTACTTCCAGTAGGTAGGATCACCCTGCTACCGATCGGAGTGCACTGCGTGCGCTTTTACCTATGACTTAGTGGATTTTTCAATAAATGAGAACGTTGAAGAGTAGTCTTTTGTACAATCCTAGCTTTATTTAAGTTCTCCGCACGCATAGATTACGATCTTCTGGTTGGGCGTTCCTGTTTTGGTGCCACAACGCTCCATCTTGCGTACAACCTCAGCGCCGCTGATGACATGACCGAAGACCACATGCTTGTTGTCCAGCCAGTCGGTTCTGTTTAGGGATAAATGATTTAATTGGTTTTATTATTAAGGATAATGGTTGCAAACTCACTTTGTAGTGCATATAAAGAACTGTGAACCGTTTGTGTTGGCTCCCGAGTTGGCCATGGATAACGTCCCGAAGCTGTTGTGTTTGAGGTTGAAGTTTTCGTCGTTGAACTTTTTGCCATAGATGGACTTGCCGCCAGTGCCATTGTTATTCGTAAAATCGCCTCCTTGACACATCTGGGAACAAGAAATTGACCTTATTAAAGGAAACTAAGTAAGGGCTAGCTTTCCAACTTACAAATTCTGGAATCACGCGGTGAAAGGAGCAGCCCTTGTATCCGTAGCCCTGCTCGTGCGTGCAGAGCTGTCGGAAGTTCTCAGCTGTCTTGGGGACCACATCTGCCCGCAGCAGCATCACTATGCGGCCCGCATCGTTGCCGCCAATTCGCACGTCAAAGAACACCTGTGGATTGCGCTTCTCCGCCTTTTCAATGACTGCCGGCCCGGTGGAGGGGGTTTCTTCCACCTTCTCCGACTCCGCGTCTCCCTCGGCCTGAAGTGTCGCGCCGGCATGCTTCTGCAACCAGTCATCATCTGCCCAAACGGGTTTAAAACTGTCCTCCTTCACACGCACGGGTTTGGCTAAGTTAACGCGTATCGTGCGGCCACACAGCTCGGAATCGTTCTAGAAAGGAATTGGCATGTAGTGAGTTTTACACGGGTCTACTGCTTTTCCTACTTACCATGTTATCTATCGCAGCAGCCGCATCCTCGCCCTGTTCGTACTCAATGAAGGCGAATCCTCTGTGACGCTGGGACTCATAATCCACCGGCATCTGGATGTCCGCTATGTCCCCAAAGGGTATGAACGCATTGTTCAGAAGCCTTTCTGTGACCTCGTCCGCCAAGCCGCCAACATATACCGTCCGCTTATCATTTGACATGTTTATTTTGTTAAATGTTAAATTAAATGTGATATTTGTTATTATTTTGTTTGTTTAATTTCGGTAGTGTGCTCGTTTCTTCATTGGCCAATAACGCTGAACTTGACCACATAAGTAACTGGTCACACTTAGAAGCAGACGAAAATTTTCAGAAAGTTTTTAATTTCAATTTTTTAACGCCAATTTCCTGACCGGAATGCGAAACATTGGCAGAAAATTTAATTATCAGCGGAAAATGTATAAAACCTCTAAAAAACCCCACAATGTGAATCTTCGTTCTTTAAAAGCCAGAGTTGCCAGACTTAACGACAAAAACTGTGCTCATAAACCAGCGCTGCCACCCCTGCCCACTCGGATTAAGACGTCACAGCCGTTGAGTTTTAAATAATTTTTTTATTATTGATAAGACTAAACTAAGATTACGTTAACACTGCTCCACTTTCGTTACCACAGAAGCCATCTATGTTTGTGGTGCATGTGGAGGCAACATTGAGATTTTGCACGCCCGCCAAGGGCCACAGGAGATGGAAGACGCTTAAACAATATCCGGGCACATAGGTGAAGGATGCGTATAGGAAGAGGGACATGCAGCTGCCGAGCAGGACGTCTGTGGAAGAGAAAGTGGAAGATTGTTAGTTCTTTGTGGAGGCTAGGGTCTGGTGTTCACGCTGCGCAATGACTAAGACCAGCAAACTGACCGAACGAACGACCGGCGTAGATAAGATATCGATGAGTAAAGACAATTACAAATTGCGTGGGTTTTTGATGGGGATGTGTAGGAGGACAAGTACTCACTGAGGAAAACCTTCTCCCAGGGCTCACAGATGGCGATCTGTGTGTTCAGCTCGTAGAGCAAATACAGCCATTTCACATAGCGCTTGCATTTGGCATAATCCTCGGATAGTTTCTCGAACATGTTGAACTATAGAAACTACGATGGGAGCGGGTATCAGGCGACGTATCGTCGGTTTCAGGGTGCGCGGCGAACTAACCCCGTTGCCGTTGTCGCTCGAGGTGAGGTGAGGCACCTGGTGCCTCCGTACCCAGTCCCCGTCATTGCTTATCATAAACCAAACCGTACACTACACGCTCTTTTTCTATAAGTACATATACACACATTTTTTGGGCTGTAAACCAAATTAAATAGATTATATTTGCGGCACCAGTGTTTTCCTCTTCTTTTTTTGCCGCCGGTTTTTGAAGGCGATAAAAATCAGTCCGTTTAAATGGGCCTGCAGTTCCAAACTGATAAATCAGCTACCATTCCCACTTGGCAAGGGGGATAGCCTCTGGCATTTCAATTTGGGTTCGCGTGCTCTGAATCACACCACCACCCGATTGCACTTGTACTTGTGCCTGTACCCCCCAGGTGTCTTGCACTGGAAAGGGAAAGCAGGTACGATTAGGAGAGGAATGATAGCACTTGATTTTCTCGTAATCTTGTATGTGTAACACGATTTATATTATCTGTTGATTGTTATTTTCGACTTATTGGCGAACGCTATTAAATTGTTAAATTACACGTAAAATATTTTGGTTTTCTGGGATTTAAAGAAATTCTTTTTGGTTCTGTAATGGTTTATGTCTTGTCTTAATTCTGAGCTTTTTTTATAGATATAAAAGTATATCAATAATACAAATATAAATACAATATTATGAATCACACTGATAAGGCCAAAGAAAAGCCCCTACCTAAAGTGATTTGATTTGATTCTGCCAGTATTTAACTTACTTCAATTACTTTTATAGATAAAAGCTTAAACATTAGAGATCTTTGTAATTTTACAACTGGGATTTCCCTATCAGTATTTTTCACAACTTAAAATATAATAAATATATCCATTTATAATAGTGGCACCATGGACATCAGAAAAAGCCACACCGATATTACATCGTTTACATGGGCATGCAGGTGTACAGCCACACAGAACTCCACCGAGGCGTCATTGTTGTAATGGATGCAGGTCGTCCGAATGCGTTCCGATATAGCCGCCAGATTGGTATAGGCAAAGTTGAGGGTGAAGCCGTATAGCTGTGTGGTAGTAAGAGCAGGAGCGGGGTTAGTGATCGATTGGAAGATAGTGATTGATGAGCGGGGCAGAGATTGCGTAGAGTCGTGACGAATTACTGATAAGTCTGGAACGTTTGTCAATGGCAAAGTCTATAAAACGTAGATTACATTTAGAATTTTTGTTAGTTACAAGCAAGTAGGCTGGACTTAAGCTTTTGCTAAAAATTCTTTGCAATACAATAAAACAATTAGGTCACAAAGATAAGCAATGGTCATATAACATTATTACGCTGATAATAATTTCACCATTGTTTAGTTAAAAACACTCATTTTATGTCAGACTCTTTGTTGAATCGTCTGCGCACTCATTATCATTTAAAATTGTATTTTTTTATATTTTAACATGATTTTTAGTTATGGAAAAAGAATACTTAAGCACTTTATCATGTCCAGAATAATGATTTTTGACACTTTAATCTAGCTGCTTATTGATTATATTTTATTATATATTTATTTATTATGAAACAGAAACTTACCCTATAATTCGGATACTCTCGTTCCAGCTGCTCGCTATAAGCGGGCTCATCATAACGGCCTCGGGAGAAGGTGGCCAGGCTTTCCATATCGCAGAGGATTTCCTGTAGGCGCGGCTGAAAAGCTCTGAAAGGATTACATGTATTTAAGAATAATATTAATATTATTAACGAAAATACTAACCGATTCCAGACAGTTTTCCTTGTGGTGCGCCACGCACTGATCTTTTTCATGATCTTTCGTTCGATGTGCTTTTGCAGCTGGCTGAGATCATTGCTCCGCTTGTACATATAGTCCAGCTTCTGGACGCAACTCTGGGGGGCAGGAACGCGGCGGCTAAAGAGTGGAAACCAGCAAGAGCCGTCCTGCAGGTTGAAATTTGTCATGCTGACGCGGGTTTCCGTTTGAATATTAAAGAATATCTAAAAGTAATAAGAGTAATCAATTATAACACAAGAATAAAGAGTACTACAACTTACATTGTGTTTTCCCACTAAGCAGAAGACTCGTCTCAGAGGACAATAGACATCCTGCAGTTGATAGCGCTTTCCCGATGCTGGGGACACTAGTAAGAGCTCGGCTGTTTCTGGCTGGCGGAAGAGCACAAAGGAACACTCGCCATGGGGACAGGCCACACCCAGGATGAGCCAGCACTCCATACCCAAGGCTAGCAGATAGTTGCAGAGCAGGACACCCAGATCCTTCACCGAGCACCAGGTGCTGTCCAGCAGTGTCTGATTGTCCAGCCAAACGCCGCGAAAACCCTGACAGGGATCGTAGGTGCGCAACTGACTCAGCAGGGATACGAAGCGGCAGGAAATATCCACGGGATTGTCTCCACTGGCCACTGCCGGAGGCAGGGGAATTGAGTCCAGTAGCCTAGTGAGGCACACCCTCTTCCCCTGGGCGGTGCACACCAGAGGTTCCACATAGCGCTGTGGCTGCGGCAGAAGTTGCAAAAGCTCCAGCTTCCTCTCCCCAAGATAATGCTGCAGCTCTGGCATCTCGGCACAGGCCAGGGCGCTCGAGTGGAGCGGCATTAGGTCTCCTTTACTCGGCTCGATGCTCAGGTAGAACCACAGATGTACGGCCTCCTTGAACTCGGGATACTGATCCGTGGACATGTTGGTCACGGAGTCGATCAGGGGGCGCTTGTAGCCCACCAGAACCTTTGGCATGGACAACTCAATGCAGCCCTCAAACTGGGTATTGAAAGGGTTAATATCTAGGTTAACACAGGTGGATTCGCTCACCTTTCGACTGACCAGGAGAGTGTTGATGGGCACCCGGAACTCGCCCAACCAATTGCACTGGACGCGCTGGTACAGATCGGACGCCTCGTCGCTGTATTGCTGTTCGATAAGTTCGTCGAACAAGGTGATCTTGAGATCCTCGCGCAGATCGCCGAACTGGCTGTGGATCTGCAGCTGCAGCTGCTCGTTCCAGGTGGGATTGCTGCCCTCGGCGGTGCGGCTCCGGCACAAGCGCTGTCCGTAGCTTAGCGTCACGAAGGGTCGGACATTGGAGTACATGAGAGCTGTAGGAGGATGCTGAACAATTGTAAATCTCTGGCAATGTTAAACGTTTAGGTACTCACTTTGTGTCACAAATAAACTAGTGCTCATATCGCCACCTATGCTGGTGCGTCGCTCATTGATGTTCAGGATGTGTCGACTTCGCACTGGCACCCCAGTGGCCCTGACCACATGCAGCGAAACGTTAAAATGCTGGTAGAGATCATGCATGGGCTGGGGGCCGGACCAAACCGTTGGCTCTCGGGGCAGGGACTCCGGTTGCTGTTGGAAAACAGAGACGAGAGCACGCCAAAGGGCCGTCCATCCCGTGGTTGAGACATGATCCGAATCCTCGGCCAGTAGGAGCAGCGGCAGAGGCGTTTGTAGGGTCTTCGCTCTTCGGGCACTCTGACTGCTGATCACCTCGTAGAGCAGCTTAAGGAACTTCCGGCCGCGGTGCTTGTGCAGATCGATGGGATTCCAGTAGGTTCCTTGATCCAGGAGTTGGCCTAGGCCATGGCTATCTGGCAGCGGCTCCTCCTCGGTGATCTCGTGCTCAAAGGCGGGCACAAAGCGCAGCTGCTTGGTGTGCAGATTCCGCTGTTGATGGCGGGAGCGGAGCAAATGCAACCGCCTGTCCTCCAGAAGCGTGTCAATGTCACAGAATTGGAGCTGCTGTTCGAGGAAGATCAGGGGTGGCAGCGTGCTTTGTCGAATTCTGCCGTAAGGTGCTCTGGGACCGACCAGCTCCTTGGAAGCTTCCGGCAAGGCGCAGAGCTTTGGAGGGATCAGCTTTTGTCGCAGTGCAACCGGAAGTCTCTGGACATCATCGAGGCCGTGTTCACCTCCCAATCCTTCAGTGGAGCGGTAGTCGTAGAACACATAAACATCGCCCGCCAGTTGCGGGGAGACTGAGGATGAAGTCCTGAAACTTAGCTTCTCGTGGAACGCATCATCCTTAGAGTTCATCTGTAAGGGCGTGGTCATCTGGGCCAAGCGGCGACTTCTGGGCGTAAGAGTGGATTTTTCATAGAGCTAAAGGGTACAAAAATTATAATATTATGATATAATTACAAATAAGAAAGGAAACTAACTTAGGCACGCCGCAGCTGAGTATTAAAGGGAGGAGGGAGTATTAAAATTTAAATATTTATCCATCATTTTATAAGATAATTTTTTTCAAAATTAAATCTTAAAAATTTAATAACTAAGCTAAAAATGCATTAAATTTAGTTCGGAAACCTTTTTTGTGCTAGTTTTTATAAGGGTAAAATATTAGAATACTAAAATTTGAATTTAAAAATTTTTAAATTTTTCTTGAATTTTCGACAATTTTAATGATGTTACCCCTTATAAAATTTTTAAATTTTGGTAAATTTTTTTTTTTCTTTCAAACATGTCTAGATCGATTCTCCTGTTGTTGCTGATCAAGAATATATATGATTTATAGGGTCGGAAATAACTCCTTCGCTGTGTTTTATTCTTCTGACTGATATTTAAAACCACAAAAGGAGTATTAAAATTTAAATATTTATCCATCATTTTATAAGATAATTTTTAGGAAAATTAAATCTTAAAAATAGAATAACTAAGCTAAAAATGCCTTAAATTTAATTCGGAAAGCTTTTCTGTGCTAGTTTTTATAAGGGTAAAATATCAAAATGCTAAAATTTTAATTAAAAAATTTTTAAATTTTTCTTAAATTTTTTTCCATTTTAATGATGTTACCCCTTATAAAATTTTTAAATTTTGGTAAATTTTTTTTTTCTTTTAGACATGCCTAGATCGATTCTCCTGTTGTTGCTGATCAAGAATATATATGATTTATAGGGTCGGAAATGCCTCCTTCGCTGTGTTTTGTTCTTCTGACTGATATTTAAAACCCCAAAAGGAGTATAAAAATTTAAATATTTATCAATCATTTTATAAGATAAAATGCCGGCTAAGAATATATAGCATTCTTTAAATGGTTGCAAATTACGCTTATAAAACCCAGATATGACATAAATATAAAAGCCTAAAAAGGTTAAAAATACACACCCAAATATTTAGGTTCTCCGGCAGCGTCCTCTCCAGCAACACTCCTATGCACTCGTTGATGGTGATCTGTAGATCCGGCTCCAGGCGATAGCTTCTGGACTGGCCCACAAACTCTCCATCCAGGAAGATCTTAAGAAAGTAGTTACGGGCCTTGGGCAACTGTGCACTACTGCCCGGAATATAGGTCCTGGCAGCTGCCTCATCCGCATGCAGCCGCATGATCTCCACAAACGGCTCTACAGGATCCTTGAAGGCCTTGTCGTACTCCTTGCGCAAGTTTGCCATGATTCGATCGAACTGGGGCTTGCGAGGCGGCTTTACTTGAGATGCGGATATCCCGCTCTTGGACCTTTGCTCGGTCCACAGACGCTGTCGGGTGTAGAAGACCTCAAGTTGTTCCCTATACACCTCCGCCAGATCCGTTTCGAAGCACTCCTTCCAGGAGGCGTAAGAAGCTTGCATGTCGGACGGATGGACTACACGGAGGCCCAGCTGGATGCGAGTGCACTGAAACTGCTGCTGGCGGCGGAGTTCCTTTAGCTTGGCCCAATCCTTCAGCAGACGCTTGAGAAGATTACGCTCGGCGGTCGACTCCTTGTAGTAGCGTTGTCGCAAATGCTGGGTTAGTTTGAATTGACGCTTCACCTCGGAGGTCTGATCTTGGCCAGCGGAGGCGAGCAGCTTGATGGCCACCTGCCGGGCAATATCCAGTTCCTCTCTTAGTTTCCGGCAGACCCGGTGTCTCCTCTGATAGGCGTAAACATCGAAGAGATCCTCCAGCTGCTGGGCCAGACGGTGCTCCTCCATCAGTTGGGGATGCAGGCTGAATCGGAGTTGTTTTAGGGTCAACTTCAAGCAGCGCCTGTTGGGCAATCCCTGGAACTGATCTGGAGTCATTGGTTCAAAGAATACGCTCTTGAACTCCCTGTGGCAAACGCTGCGATACAAGGTGGTGTCCATCAGGAACCTGGGGGGATTCACCTCACTCAGCTGGGCAATTAACTCGGAGCTCAGCTTGCTGGAAGAGCTCTTGGCCTGCTCCTGGAAGCGGTTCAACATCCGAATCTGGCAATCCTTCAGCCGGGCATCACCCTGCTGGAGCTGAAAGTGTAGGGTGTTGCTCGGTCGGTAGAGTAAGCTCTCGTCGTAGTAGTGTCGCTGTTTGATGAGCTGATTCCAAACCAGAGGCGGATCCTGCAGATCGATTTGGACAAACGTTTGATTGGGCGATTCAGCGGCCAACTCCCCGCCGGAATCATCATCGGTTCCTTGGTCGCCCGTCTCCTGAACCGGTGAGTCCCCTTCCTCCTTTCTTTCATTCTCGTTGCCATGGAAAAATTGTAAGCTACGCGCCTCGTAGTCAATTTTCTGGTTCTCGGCTTTCCTTTCAGTTTCTCTGAGCAAGGCTTGGACTTCCTTCTCCCTCCTCCGATAGCTTCTGGTGGTCTGCGTTTTGCGCTTCTTTCTGCCACCTTTCCTGGGTGACCCTGAATCCATTATTAAATATTTTAAGCAAAGAAATTGCAGCAGAAATCAACAAAACTCTGCTTGCTTCGATGTTCAAAGACGTTGCTAACGGCAACTGGTTATCGATATACACACAAACAGAAGGCCCCCAACTATCGTTTATCGGAATTAAACAAAAAAAACAAACAGAAAAGCCAAAGGGATATTTTGTTTTCGTTTTCTTTTTGCTGTTTACATACAAATACATTGCAAAACTAGTTTTAGTCATACTGGAAGGAGGGCGCTGTTCGATTAAAGACATTCAAGATTAGTTAGTTGTTCGCGATGGTTTCTCTCTCTTTTAAGGTATTTCTATGTGGGGACTGCTACTTTATATTAAAAATGTATATTATGTATTGTATGTATAGGCAAAGGATCCGCTTAGAGATGAATATGCAAGCAGACGCGCTCTACTGGCTTGGATAATGGGTGTAGAGGGCCCTGGCATTAACCAGGGCGTAGACGCGTCCCGGACACGAAACGTAGGAGGCGACAGGATCGCTTCAAAGGGTACGACAAGGGGCAGGGAACGACAGCGGGCGTGTGACGTAGTCGGGGGTCGTCTACTCCAGCAGGGTGATTTCTTCCTTGACTAAAAATTCAACAATCTCTTCATCCACTTCCTCAGTTTCCAAGTTGTCGGTGTCCACATCTGTTGAGAAAGGGAAAAGATTGCATGTGAGGCAAAAAATAATATAGAATCCGTTTCCAGGTAATACTTACGCCCACGCAGCATGACGCGACGACTCTTTTGATCCTGCCACTCTGCGATGCGCTTGGTACGGTACTCCATGAAGGTCTCGCGCAGCTGGGCGCGCTTCTCCAGCAGCTCCTTGGAGGCCCGGGTGAGGCGCAGGCGATCCTTCTGCTCGAAGACAGCATAGTACTTCTTCAAGTTCTTCTTGATATCTTTCTGCTTCTCCTCGCCGAGCAGGGTAGGAGGACGCGGGCGCCACAAGAACTGCACGAAGTTCTTGAGGATGGTGCGCTTGATGATGCGACCCTGGAACGTGTACATGTTGAAGCCAGTGTCCTCCTTCACCTTCCACGAGGATACTCCGGTCACAACATAGCGTCCAGTGGGATCCCACTCGACCTCGGAGGCACGGAAGTGATCCGGCGAGGCGCTGATAATGTAATCGTTGGTGGAATCCACAAACTCAAAGGTGCCCATGGTGAGGTTAGCCATCACGATGAATTGGCCGCGCGGCGACCAGAACAGATGCGTGCAGGACTTCTTCTCCAACCTCTTCACCAAACTAGGCTTCACGCCCTTGTTCACCTCGTAGAAGCTCACGTTGGAAGAGTTAGGCTCGCCGTGGATGATGGAGAACTTATTGCCGATGGGCTCCCAGGCGAAGGCCAGAATCAGCTCTCGAATCTCCACTGAATCCACCGGGATCTCCTTCTCGCGCATGTGGAAGATCTCAAAGTTGTAGAACATACCCAGGAACTTAACGTCCAGATCCTTCTTGTCCTTCTTCAGCTTGGAGTAGCGATCAACCTTGACGCACAGATAGTCACCGGACTTCTGCCAGTGCAGCTTGCAGTCGGCCACGTGGAAAAGGTTCTTGTTGCGAGTCTCGCGCTTCTTCGGGATCTCCATCAAGGTGACGCGAGCGGGAATCTGGTTCTGCTCCTCCACCCAATAAGCGATCACATTGTCAGTGGGCGACCACGAGAAGCCACGAATACCGGGGATCTTGATTGACTTGAGGTCGAGCAGGTAGAACGATGGCGTCTCGTAGATGTGGATCGAGTTCTCGCCCATGCGCGCCACAAACTTGTCGTCGTGCGACCAACGGAACATGGACAACACCGACATACCATCGGCCACAAACGAACGCTTCTCAGCGCCGGTACGGATGTCCCAGATGATGATCTTCTGACCAGTGGGCGTTGGGCCGTACGTGACGAGGTAGTTCTCACAGGGAGAGAACTCCACAAACTGGGTGCCGGGATGGGGGAACTTCTGGATCTTCTGGAAGCTGCTGCCGCCCCAAATGGCCACACCCGGCTTGTGGAAGGTCACAACATAGGTGCCCAGCGGCGACCACTTGACGAAGGTGTCGGTGAAGCGCTCTCGCGTCTCCAGCTCAGAGGGCTCGGGCAGGACGTTCTGCCAGAAGCCCACCTGCACGCAGTTCTGCGAGGTCTCCGCAGCCACGCAGTATTGGTCGTAGGCATCCGGATCGTTGATGAAGTTGTACAAATCGCTCTGCACCTTGAAGGTCTGCACCGTTGGCGGCTCCCACTTCTCCGGGATGTTTTCGTACCTGCAACACGTCAGCTTTAGCTTTGCTTGGGCTCTAAGTGAGAAACTATGGACTTACTTCTGGAAATCGGTAAAAAGGTTGACGGAAAACGTATGGTTCTTGTCCAGGCGATGGTTGTTCAGCTTCTTGACGGCCTCCTCCGCCTGGCCGGCGTGCTTGTACTCCATGAAGGCGTAGCCCTTGGTCTTGCCCTCCTCGTCAACCGGATAGACCACATTAACGATGTCGCCGCAGTGCGAGAAGAGCTTGTTGATCACCGACTTCAGCTTCTCCAGTCGGACCGGCTCCACCTTGGGGATGTTGTCGACCACCACCACGCTCTCCACGCCATCCGCCTCCGAGGGGCGCTGGGCCAGCATGTCGCCGAGCAGATCTGCAAGTGCATCGTATATAATCAATTAATATATACGTTAAACTTTCGCACACCGCTCCCACATTGAGGTTAGATTTCCGCGTGTGCTGCGCTGGCAGTCGGGGGCATTCTCACCTTCATCGCTTATATTGTCCACAAAGTTGGGAGGATCCTCGAAGTTGGGCTCCTCCTGGTAGTCGCTGTCGTTCGCATCGGCACCCGAGTGCTCCTCGCTTTTCTTTTTGGCCATTTTCAGCGGTCTACTTGCAAATTTCCGTCATCAAACGCTCGCAAAAACAGGGAAAGGAAGAAAAAATCAAGGGGGGTGTTTTGGGCTTGGCATCGGCCGGTCACACTTAACGTCGAAACTAATGCCAACTCTATCGATACCTCACAGCTGGTCACACCTTCATCGATCAACGAAATCAAATAAATTAAGAGTAGGAGTAGTAGGAGCAGATAAATTAATTATTTCTTAAACATTTTACACATCGGGTGTGGTTCCAACTTCTGCTACCAAATCGCATTTAAAAAAAACCGATTTGATAAAAACAAATCTATTGGTGCGCAGGGGAGACTCATCAATAATTTGGCCTAGTATATATTCGATTGTTTTCATATAGTTCATGATGAGATTATCGATATCATATTTTGCACATCTCCAAATTTTGCGATTGGCCGATTAAATCTAGGGATGGAATTGTCGCTGCGACTGAAAAATTAAAAAAGTTTAAACAAAACTAAGGACGGCGCCGCGAGTTGCACAAGTAAATGCACCAGTAAATGCGTAGTGTGTGGTGGCGTTCGAGGGGACACAAAATCAATGCGAAATTCGCCTTTTTTTATGCGTCTGCCCCTGGTGTGTGTGTGTGCGTGGTGTGTGTATGCGTGCGCGTAATTAAATAAATTGAAACGAAGCGAGAACGCAAGAAAAACAATTGTAAAAGTGATGCTGAGGCAGGCAAATTACGAATCGGAAAATTGGAAAATCTGTGAAAATATGTAGTTCCGTTGCAGTCTTTTCGCCTGCATGTATGTATATGCGTATGTAAATATGAAATATGTAAAGGCAGCAGCATATACACACATGGAGAAATCGCCCAAAAAACTTTCTGCGCAAGCTGAAGAGAGCAAGCCAGCGAAGGAGAGACAGAGAGCGCGTCCGTCCCTAGCCTTGGTGGAAATGTATGAATGAATTTTCGCTTTTGCAAATTTTATGTTAATAAAAAGGCAGGGCTCGCGTCGAACGGAAGGCCATAAAGCATAAATAAATTAAATTAAACATTTCGCGAGGAGATTTAGTTGCAAAAACTGACCGATTTGAGCCAGCCATTGGGGCTCTCCGCTCAATTTTCATCTGTTACATCTTTTGTTGCTTGGAAAAATTGCGTGTTCGAGTGTGTGTGCGTGTGTGCGCGAAGTTTTCCACTGTGTTTGTCTACACGCCCACATAAGTGGCCCCCGTTTGTGTATTTGGGGAAAAGTAAAAGTGATTCTCGATTTTGCAGCGTGAAATCGAGAGAAGCAAAAGGAAAACTAAAAACGAAAAAAATTAATGCATTTATGTTTCGTCTCTGCCCGCCCCTCTCTTTCAGTGAATGAATAAAACCCCACCCCCTCCACAAACTATTGAAAATCCCCAAGATTGTGCCAAAATATAAAAGAGGATCCCCAATAGATACATCAAATCGGATAACAACAACAACAACAGCAGCAAAAATAAGAACAACAAACAAATAATCCACAATCATCGAGGAAAGGAGAGGATTTAAAGCCATTATTTTGAACCCTGCTGCTGTTTTTTGGTTCTAGTCGTTCGTCCTTGGTTCTTTTTGTTTCGGAAACAGTTTGTGCAGCAGCAGCTCTGAATGTCTTTATGCTTTAATCATGGTGTATTTCGCCACCAACAACAACAACACCGACACTATACGCTGCTATATTAGAATCTTTCTGATAACGAACCATGACAGAAGGACATGGGTGAGTCGAACTCAAAACTATATGAGCCTGTGTTAATCTGTTAATCTTAAGTTAAATATTTAATGATTAAGGAACCAGAAATTAAAGAAATAGTTACTTAAATTTACAAATTTACCATGCATTTGAAACATAAAATATTTGATTGGCCCCTTTTAAAATATTAAATTGCGTACTTTTTGGTCCCTCTTAAAATTAATTAAAATACACAGAAATTTCTGTGGCGCCTCTGATAGGCTGATCTTTATTTTAAATGGTAGTTTGGACTAAAATATTTATTAATAATGCTTCATATAATGCTTTTATAACGTTGCAAAATAATTAAAAGCGTTTCCAGCTTTAGGACATATACGATTACTATGATCTTTTAACATATATTACGGTATACCATGATACTTTGGAGGGATAATCTTTTACTGCTGAAGAAGCTACAGATAGCCCACAAACCTTCTAATTCACTTTATCCTTTCAATTATCATTAAAATACGATAACAGAGTTTTGGGAAGCTTTCGGCTTTCGGGCTGTGTTTCTTCCAGGGTTGCCAGCTAGCTGCGATCGATTGGCGTGCCTCGATTAATTGGCTCCAATTGGCGTCTGATTGGTCGGAAACAATTCCTCAACTTATGGTCCGCTTATTAATTGAGACGACAGGCTACTGCTCTGTCCCTCAATGAACAACTAAACCGAACCACTGGGGCGGTGAATGAATGAAGGAAGCGTGAGTCATACGTCATTCGTCATTCGTCTGGCGAATTGAAGTCTCCGCATTGTCTGTCGACACTTTTAATGAATGAAATGGAACGCCCCCATGTGCGTTGCTCTGCGGTTTCTTTTTCCGTTCGCCTCTGGGTCCAATAATTGCCGTTGTTACGACTACTCACGTATTAATGCCTCGCGCCACTGGCGCTCTTTAAATTCTATTCGAAAATGATGTCATTTTTGTGTTTGTCCGTTTGTTGTTTCACCCCGCAATTCGGTTTCCCCCCGGTATTTACAGCACTACATCGGGGGGCAAGACAAAAACTCAAGCAAAAAGCCTGCGCAACGAGAACCGAGAAAAATAAGCAACATCGCACCCAAGGTTCCTGTAGTTTCATTCATGTCTTTAGTCTCAGTCCGTTTCCATAATGAATTGATATGCGACAAGGACATACAACTATTATAGGGAGGTTGACTTGTGGCCTACTTTAGGCATTACAAATCCTAAAGATAGAAAAGTCGTTCCTAATCCCAGAATCTTGAGATCTTAGGCCAAATGTCTTGGGTGCTCCGAAAATATCTGGTGGTAGGTTGATTAAGTTAAATATTTTGGTCTCTTCGCATCTGCTAATTTTCCAAAGTTTCGTAAGGTATCTGGGTTCCGGTTCGAGTTGGGATTGTTTCTTCATATCTCAAGGATCATTTGCTAGGTTTACTCTTTAAGATAACTCTAATTTGTACAGAATAAAAAATCTGTCGTGTAGTTCTTGCCTACTTTTAGGAGCATTGGAATCCTTAAATTTAAAGAAGTCTTTTGGAGAGCCTTTTTAAACTTTAATAAAAAAATTTAGCCTTTCATTCTATATGGAATAAAATATAAAAACTACGAATATTATGCGCCTTAATGATCTCTTCAGAAAAAAACTCTCTTTGTCATGTATATCGTTGTTTTCTGTAGCTGCAGCGGAAATAACATTCGATTTCAATTTTGCATTGTAAATTGATTGACATGTGAATAATGTAACGGTAAGCGGGACATCGTGACCACGCGACACGGTAGATATGCAAATATGTACGCTAATATGTATGTAGTTTCATATGAGTACACAAGACTGTGTACATAGGTGACTGTTGTTGTTGGTTAGATAGATGTTTGGCTATCAAAACTACATATTTGACTATTTAACTGGGCGCGCTGTGTATTGGAACTTTTTATTGTTGTCGCCTCTCCGTCTTTTCGAGTGGGTGTGCACAAACACCGACACTGACACCGACACCGACAGCGACAGCGACACTGACACAAACGCAGGCCGAAGCCCACACTCACACACGCGTTGTTCATTCATCTTTTTCTGCCTTCTGCTGCAGCCTTGCCTCTGTGTGGGTGTGCTGGTTGAGCTTGCGTGCCTGCCTTCGTGTGTGTGTGTGGGAGTATTCGAGCCATTCAGTTGGCAACAATGCCTTGGTGATACCAAATTGATACTCTCTTGAGTCAATCATGAATGGAAAATCGTTAGAAAGCTAGATATTGTATAGATAGTTGGCTAAGTTGTTATAAGCAAGAGATCATTAATAGGCGACAACTCCCGAACACATACAGTCACAAACGCAGAGCCAAACACAAGTCCGTGGAAAAGATAACTGGAGCTGGTCTCTCTTCGACTGTCTCTTTCCCACGCATGCGCTGTGCCAGTGGGTGAGAGCTTCCAAATATTGATAGACTTTTAGTTTCGGCTTGGGGCAGGCTCTTCTATATTTGTATACGTGTGTACGTGCCACTGTATGGGTATGTCCTTTTTATGTTTGGTGGAGTTGGTAGGATATTTCCTTTTATTTCGACAACACCCTGTTTCAGCTTTCCGAATGGGTGGCAACTCTTAAGCGGAGCGAACCGTTAGCGCCGCTCTTTGTCAATGAAAACCCGTTATGCGCTATGCTCTGACCCTGGGCAGTTTTGTTAGTTTCCTTTCATTCACACTGGGCTCGGAATATCCTTGACTAGCTGACGTAGCTGAATGAAAACTATACGAAAGCCCAACCAGTCCTTGACATGTCCTGGTATTCCGTTCCGTTCTCGTCCTCTGGCTTCCAAGCACCTCTGTGTGACGTCGCGACAAAATATTCATTCTGTAAAACCCCAGCGAAACTAGGACAAGCATGTGTATATATCACACACGCACACACTCGCACACCCCTCACATACATATCACGGACACCCAGGCGGAACAGTGGAGTTTCAACTCCCTTTTTTTGGAGCTTTTTTCATTGAGTAACCTGTAAGTGTAACTCCGGGATATTTGCCCGGGAACTAAGCTGCCACAATTCAAGCCCCGCTAAACTCAATTTGTTCGAAACTTGTGCGCAGGTCGCTAGCAACTCCACTTGATGTGACCCTCATTCATAAGGAGACGAGAGCTACCCGCCGTCAACTGGAGTTGCGGTCCTTTTTCAAGAATGAATTCCCCATAGCCGGATGTTGAATATCATTTTGCATATTCTCCACCCCTAAATCTCATTCTGACACTGGGAAAAAACTATATTGGGAAGACCATCGGGCCTCAAAATAATTATAGTTCATACAGAATGCTTGAAATTTTAATTGTTATAGAAAATGGGTCCTTAAATTAAGCTTTTTCCAAATTACAACAAATTAACGCACAATTCAAGGAGTTTTTTTCCAAAGCTTATTAAATGTTGTTCTCGAATTCTTGATTTGTAAAATTAGTTCCAAGCACACGTTTTCGCTCAGTGCCCGCTGGGTGCTCTTGTATTTTTAAACCGAAGGACTTGCTGTTATTTTTAGTTGTCATTGGCTTTTCACTCTCGTTCGGATGATTCAGAATGTCCTGCTTGCAGTAGGCAGGTGGCAACAACTAGCGTCCTCGTTATGGCTTCCTTGACGGGCCGAAAAATTGAATTAGACAAATTAGTGACACTTGTAGGTCATCCTCTTCAAGATATAGACGGAGCTCAGGGACTTTGGTGGGTCGCATTCGCTGAAGACCATCGTTAGTTTTACAATGGCAACGGTTTCATACACCAAACTGAGCCTTAAACGCAGGATAAGCAGGTGTCATTGGTTCCTATTAGTTTACTACCTAATATTAAAATATTTAGTTGATTTTGATTTATTTTGAAACTCAAATTAATTGCATTTTCTGTTCTCGTTTTGCATCTTACAGCGACTTCTTAGTTACAGTACGCGCACAGGTAATGACCAGAGACGAGAGCACCGAGGGCTGGCTACCGCTGGCCGGGGGTGGCCTGGCCAACGTTTCCATTAGGAAGCGGGCTAGGCTATCCCCATTGGCATCGGGTCATGACTACATCATCTACGGGCAGAGGATATCCGATCAGAGCGTGAGTATAAAGCCACCCTAAATTATTAACAAAATATATTAATTCATCGTTTCGATTTCAGGTAATCTTGAGCTGTGTGATCAATCGTGATCTGAAGTATTACAAAGTAATGCCCACATTTCATCATTGGCGCGCAGGGAAGCAGCGGAACGGACTCACATTTCAAACGGCCGCCGATGCGCGGGCCTTTGACAAGGGCGTCCTGCGCGCCTACAACGAGCTGATCGATGGTAAAACCCTGTCCCGGCTCCACCTCTATCTGCTAGTTGCATGAACGAACGAACGGCTTGCACATCCTGTCTCTCTATCTCTGCTTTCTGTCTGTCAGACCGCTTTAGTTGCCTTTCACCGCCTCCTAACCAACACCAACTACTTGCCTTTCTTTCTCCAAGCCTTTGCCTCTGTTTCTGCCTTTGCCTCTAAATCTGTCTCAGCCTTAGCATTTGCTTTCGTTTACTAATATATATAACTTTTTCGTATGTCTTATGCTCTACTTTTGCCACAATACCAAAAACTTATCAAAATAATAACCACACTCACATTGGATTATTGCAAATTTGTTTACAAAAAATCAAACAACAAATCAACAAAACATTTAAATCTATAATTTCAATCGAATTGGTAAGTGTTTAAGCTGAGGCCGTACATTAACTTAGTCTAAGTGTGCTGTTTGCTTTGAAGGCAAATAAAGTAATGGGCAAGGACTTCAAAGATTCCAGCACATTTGTTGTTTTGTGATTTAGTTTATTTAGTCTAAAGGCCACTACGGCTTTTTAGGGAGTTCCTTTTCAAGATTTCATAGCTTACATCCTTATATCTTCAAATGTTCTGCTCTGTAAATTACATATATCTTTCTCTCTGTAAAACTTGAACTATTCTCTGCTTTGGCGTGTGGGTGTTTTCTGCCTTGAATGCGATTTAATGCTATTTCCTGTGCACTTGTGACCGTTTCTCTTTGCATTATTCAGGACTGGCCAAATCGAATCCGACGATAATATGTCCGCCGCTAACCAAATATGATTCGGTTGGCGAAGATGATGTTTTCATGACCCTGGACTTACCTGTGGAGAGCGAGAGTTTACAAAAGATCCATTCTAGCCCCGAGGGCAGCGAGAAAAGTAACAGTAAGTAAATAAATCAGGACAATTTATATTTCGTGGCAATCTCTAATCTCTCCGTACTTTATCGCAGAAAGCGTCAGCGACCGGCACAGCAACAACTCTGACTCGGAGAAGCTGCCACCGCCGCCCATTCACTACATATCCACGGACAAAACATCGGCCACCACATCGCCGCCAGACGCACCGCCATCATCGGCTGCTCCATCGCCGGTGGCGGCTGCCGCTGGTCAGATAGCGGCCAGCGAGAACTACTCGTACGTGACACTGACGGCCCATCATGATTACAACTATCCGGTGGTGGACCAGCCGGTGGGGGCGCAGGTGCTCAATGCTCGGCGGGAGTCGATCAGTGCGTTGAAGAAACGAAACGCTCTGGAGGCGGCCCAGGCCATGGCAGCGGGTCAAACGGTGCCAATCGGTGCCGGCGGATGTGGTGGGGCGGAAAAGCCCCTGAACAAACCAAACGTATCCGACATCCTGAAGAAGGAGACGCGCCTGCGCTGCCGCTACTGCCACGAGCTGTACAGTGAGCAATTCAACAGTCGCGGGGCCTGCGAATATGCCCCGGATCCCTTTCGCAGCGGCTACGAGTGCATCTCCGGCATGGGCTGCGCCCGCTGTATGATTTACCACTGCATGAGCGATGCCGAGGGCGAGACGGCCCAACATCCGTGCGATTGCAGCGTTAGCGAGGCCGGTTGCAGCAAGCGCTGGCTGGGCCTGGCCCTCCTCTCGCTGTTTGTACCCTGCCTGTGGTGCTATCCGCCGCTCCGCGCCTGCCACTGGGCGGGCATCCGTTGCGGTCTCTGCGGCGGCCAGCACAAGCCGCATGTCTGACATTTGGAGGCCCGCTTGCAAGGACAGCACGATGATGACCCCCCCAGGCCCAGAAGCGAATCCCAATACCAACACCATGAGCAGCATAGCAAGCGTCCGTTGTGGGGTGCCAAGCAGAAGCAGTCGCAACAGTCGCAGTCCCAATCGCAGCGCCACTTTTACAACTGGGAGCTGTCGCACAGCTTGGGCGCCCCGCAGCAAGAGATGCCGCCACCGTATTTAATGCAGCCAACCGGCAGGAAGGCGGCCCAGAACGATTACGGACGCTTGCTCTTCTAGGCTTTAACCCAGAGTGACTGCTTCAGGCCACATTTTCACGAGCTGATTTCGAGCAGTTGAACTTTTCACTTTAAAATCCAATTTGAGCGGAGGCACGGAATGCCATAGTTGAATAGCAGTTTGCTAAGGCGTCTGGAGAGTGAGATCTTCAGACTTGCACGTGCGAATGCTTTTAATATTATGGCAACAGAAAAGCTTTGCTCAGGGGATGTGAGGTGAAAGAGCAGAAGTACAAAGATGAGACTCTCAGGCATATGTAGAAAGTAAACAAGGCTTTTAGTCCCTTAAGACGAAGGAAAAATTACGAATTGGGAGTTGTTAGCTGAGATTTCCGACGGCAGCCAATTCTGAAATGAAATCATTAAGATTGTAAACTTCAGGCTATTGAAACTAAAGTAAACTAGTGCAAACTCAGCTAAAGAATAAGTTTTAAAGCTAAAATACTCCTGCATATGCTTGAATGTTGAACAAACAGATAGTTCAGCTTCGAAATTAACTCGTGAAAGTGGAGCTTGGTTCGCTTTCAGTATCATTTCGGTAAAACTCCATTTGAATTGCCATAATTTATTGTATATACAAAAGAGCAGAAGGAAAGGATTACGTATCTATTTTTAATATTATACTTTATAAATTGTAATTTACGTTTAATAATAGTTTTGTATAAACGGGCTATTTTGTTTTTATTCGTAACTGTAACCGACCTTTTTTAGAGATCAAATATTGTACAATGTTTGTTTTAGTTTAAGTTGTTTCTAGGGTTTTTTGCTACTTACACTTGCTTGTTTACAATTCGAAATTGGAGAACAGTATTAAAACGAGGCCGAGGCAAAGGCGGCGAAACGAGAACTAAATACATATATATTCGAATGCTATTTTCTCAGCGCGATTCCAATTTGTTAATGTCAATGTCACGCGCTCAAAACTCACACGAAAAGTTCAAACCAACAAACGGCAACCTGATGCGCAAAATGAATAAAAAGAACACACACACTATGAAAAAAGAAGGGACAAATCTTCTGAGAACCTTGAGCAAGAATTACAAATTGTCTTCCCACTCCGGCAAAAGACGCGGCGGCAGTGCTCAACCTTTGTGGTTCACTGCGCTCAGCAATTGTTACTTAATACAAGCTTTAATTTCAAAAGAATTGTAATCGTTATGTTTTGCCTTCCAAAAAGGATGTTTTTGTCTCTTCTTAGGGCTCATGAAGATTCAAAATATTTCTTTTGCCAAACAACTTCCGCCCCGTTTAATTTCGAATACCTTGGTTTCCTTTTCCCCGACCATAGAAGTGAAACCCCGGCATAGGATTAGAGGAAGGAGTCGCCGAACCAAGACAAATACCGAAGCACTGCTCGCTGTGCGTTTCTTTTGCAAATCCAAATAAATCCAGAAAGCGAAACAATTTGTAATTCTGACTAAAATGCTGAGCGCTTTTGGCCGTTTATAAAATGGCAAAAAGTCACGGCATTTTGAGAGCAAGGGGGGCTAGATAAAAAAACAATTTAAGTGTTTTCGAAAAAAAGAAAATAAAACAAAAATCAACAAACTCATATATGCAGCTATATATATATATAAAATAATAAAAACCATTAATTTATTTCTTACTATATAATTATTGTTGTACTAAGTCAGTGAGAAAAAAAAACAAAAACATGAAACTTCACACGAAAAAAAAACTAAAAACAAAATGCATATTTATTAAAAAATAAGCAAAGGTTGTGCAAAAACAAAAAAAGAAACACATTTAAAAGCAACATTATTATTGTAAAAATTAACTAAATGCGGGCAATTGTTAGTAAATGTGCAAAATTCAGTCGAAAAAGTGGAAACCAACCAAGAAAAGGAAACCGACAGCTATGGAGATAACGATAACTTGATAACTTGCAGAAAAAGGAAGAACGGAACCGAAACGGAAACGGAAACAAAACACTCAACAACAAGAAGTACAAAATGTTAAATATGTATCTATATAATTTACACTTTACAATTACGTTTTATATTATTATTTAACTTAAACGCTTACTCAACGGAAAATAGCTAACTATTATTACGATCGTCCTCACACACGAACAAACAGAACAGAAGCAAAACACAAATAAAACTAGCTCAATGGCAGAATTATTACTTTAGCTAAAGAATAACATTCACTATTTGCAACTTCCTTTTCCCAATATTATTTCACATCGAAGTGAACAAAAATGGATTCCCATTTAAAATAGCCACATATACTCATGTTAAATGAAAAAGCGAATGGTTATGGTGTCATTGCGGAAGCGGATGATAATGAAACCACAAAAAATAGTAATATAAATGATATATTTATTCATATAAATGTATTTGAAAATGTGAACAAAAAACAAAAGGAAATACCAACAATAAAACACAATTTAATAAACCATGTGAAATGATCAGGTGTGTATTCAATATATTGGGAATATTTGTGGATATGGTGGCCAAAATTTGATCAGTTTTCTACCTTTCTTTGTATATAACTGTTGTAAGCCTGTATTTTGAAAAATAACAGAAAAATCCTGTAGAGATGGAAGAGCAGGACTTCTTACAGACAATTCCAAAACATTTTCCTGTCATTTTACATTCTACATATCGTACTGCGACCTCTACCGACGCCAACCTGAAACACTTCATGTTTGCTAGGTAAGAAACTTGGCTGACCGTTATTTTATAATTTTAAGAGTTAAAACGGTTAAAATAGACGTTAAATAAATAATAACACATAATATAATATAGTCATATATAATAGGTAATGTAGGAATTATATCGTAGAATATCTAGAATGAGTCAATAATGGCATAACAAAATATGAAAGGATACAAATGAGAAATATTATTAAATATTTTTTAAAAAGGGGAATCACTAAATATATTTTTTTTAATGTAGAAAATATACTTTGGTTATATGCCAATAGTGATTCCCACACTTAAAGTGGACCAGCATGGGGTTCTACCTAAAATAAGTGCCATAAAACTCAATCGATTTCACCAGCTTGGGACTCCCACAATTGGACGGAATTCTTAGCCGCAGATTTGGCCAGGCGGCGAACGTTCGAAAATGTGCAAAGATAAGCAGAAAGTTGCAAGAAAGAAAGATAGAAGAACTGGCCAGCAGAATACAAGCCAATTCTCCGAGAATGAAGCCAAAAACCGCGACAAATGGCCGATTTGTGGCCTTTAATGCGGCGGCGTGTTTTCTCAGCTCTTTCGATTGATAAGATATGGCAATCACCGCCGATAACGCAGACATATTTCAAATACGCTGACGAATGAAAACTGGAAACCGAAACAGGTGAGGAATACTCACAAATTAAATATCACAGGGCACAGTCTCCTTGGATCGGGAAAGTCTGAGGTCTGCCCAATTAGTCAGGGAAATATTTATATTCGTTTCGTTTTTGATTTTTGAGCTAGTCAGGCAGACTGCTCGGTTGTGGGGTAATTTTTCCCGCATCCCTTTTCTTTTCTTTTTTTTTTTGAGAGAAAAAAGTAGTTGCACCGAAAGAAATTTCAATTATAAATAAATGTTATTTAGGAAGGTGAATGAGGTCATGGCGTTGTGTAACATATTAAAAACTAAGGAAATTAAAATATATATGTGAAAAATGCAAAAATATTTCTACCAGTGTAGCTCATACTAATTAAGAATTAATGCCGCCTGCAGTTGCACTCGGCAAATAAAGAAACTCAAAAGAAACACGCCAGCCGACGCGTCGGTTTTCGATTCGGAGGCGGCGGGGAGTGGCTGGCAGAATTATGACAATAATTTGCTGTGGAAAATGCGACACAGAACGGAACCGCTAAGCTCGCGAGAGCAATCTAAATATTAAAAAAAAGGCGAGCACATAAAAAAATTATAACTAATACGCCGCGAAAACGGTTAAAGCCTGGCAGAGAGACACAGAGAGAGAGAGAGGGAAAAGCAAATATGTGCACAGAGAGAGCCGTGAGATCGCGAGAGCCGATAATTCTCGCACCTGCAGCGCTGCGAATGCCGCCATTCAGTGCGAATTCAAATGCGCAGGTGAGCGAACGTACCGCTACGCGTTCTCTCTCCCCCTCTTTCGCTCCACTTCTCTCGCCGATCGTTGCCAATAACGGTCTAGAGTCGACATTGCGTATACGCCGCGTGGGCCACGCTCGAACCCGCGACCTTAAGCCAACGAATAATAACGATAAAAAAAGAAGGCAACAATGTAAGTGCCAAAATTGGCAAGTGAATATCTAGAAGGCCAGGCAGGCGGCAGTGAAGCGAATCTAAAAGCGAAAAGAGTATCTTGGCCTGCACGCGCTTACAAAACTGTCTCATTAACACGTGCCCACAAATTATCAACAGTGCGAAAATACAGAAATCAAACTAAAATTATAATTAAACAAATAAACAAAGAAAAAGTGGTATTTTTTTGTAGATATAATCCATTTTGGAATTTAATATTAAAGTTCAAATTATAATTAGAGGAATAAACAAAGAAATGGTGACAGTTTTGAAGCTTAATTTTGATTATAAAATCACCTGGAATTTACCATTGAAACTTAAAGTTCAATAAACAAAGTACAAAGTATTTTTTCATGCCGCAACTTAGCAGAAATCTGTTTCTCCATATGCTACTTAAACTTAAAAGAATAAAGAAGTAAATAAACAAATTTCCACGAAGCACTCTCTCTAAACTCAAATCTGTTTTCAAATACAAACTACTCAGGGCGTAGACTTTAGTATCGTTCTCGTGCAAACCCGTGTCAGTAACGAGCGTTTTTCCCCACTTTTTAGCCATTATTCCATTCGCTTTTATTATCTCTGTAATCGGCTGACTAAACAGTAACACAGCCGGATAGATATAAACGCACATATGAGTAGAACCCCGTATTTTGTTAGCTACAGCTACAAACGTATCGTTAACAAAAAATATAACTCCAAGGCTTCGCATCTATCTATTTGGCTTTATTTTCCATCAAATCGATTTGATAAACATCATTTAGATAGGAAACACACACAGAAAAAACTTCCCCGTTCCTAATTACTGGACTTTATTAGGGTGCTCCGGAAATTCCATGAAGTGGCTTTAAAACTCATTCAAATATGAGAGTGCGATAAACAAGGGGAACGACATAAAGATAACCAGCTGAAAAAAAAAGAAAGCACCACTGAAAATACCCACTGAGACCCAGCTAAAGTCCAGATTAGCACCAAATCAATATAATATTTTTGGTTAACATACAATGAAACCTGCATGTGACGACGCTAAATGGGCAATTAGGAGGCGGCCATAACCAGTTGCCAGTCTGTCTATTAATAACGTTTGCAATATCCCCCTTAGCTTAAAGTTCTATAAATATAGTATTATTCATTATCTTTTCTTGAACTTAAAGGTACTTGTGACCTAGGCCTTGAAAAGTGGAGCTGGTTAATGTAAAAAGTAAAAGCTGCCTTAATGAATGAATCATTAAAGATAACAATGGTTCTTTTTTTTTTTAGTTTGTGGTTTCGATTGTTCCCATAAAGTTGTATAACTCGTACAGATATATGGAACCCTTGATAAGATTGTGTTTAGGGGGAGGGAGACAGAGTGCAACCATTAGGGTTAACCTGAACTTATCTAACTGGGTCATAAATAAGCCACAGTGACTGCGCTTATGGACATCATAATGTTGGCTATAATGTACCACAAACTAGAGAGGAAGCTAAATTTGTAAGCTTCTGACTAAAATTATAATACCTTGCAAGGGTATAAAAAGGGGATTTACTTATCCCTTCAATAAATAGAATTCCAGAGAACGAAGAAGTCGTACTTTGAACCCCCGAAATAGGATTGCTAAGGTCAGAGATTACATTTCCTACTACATTTCACCTTCAACTAATTAAGAGGTGAAGTTATCACCTGTTGATTCGAAGATATTTCGGCAGCAAAGACACATTCAAATGCCGCCTGGAGGCAATTCCGGAATTAAAATGCTGCATTTCAGTGACTTTTGCCACTTTCTTTTGTTCAAGGGAACTTCGTACTTCCTCCTATCGAGCGAGCTGGCAAAGCCGTTCACTCTTCATTTGCTATTTTTTTTTTGTCGTGCTTCATTTGCGGTTTGCGAGCGCTTTGTACTTGTTTTTTGCTCAAATAAAACACAGTTGGAACAACAAAAGCAACGTCACACATAATTAACTATACACAGAATGTGTGACTATGCATATAAAACCATATATCTGGCTCTCTCTCAGTCGCACTCGAACCGATCTACGACAACTTGACGTCATTTGCCATAAAAATAAAATCTTCTGCTGTATTTATATTTAAGCAACTGCAGAGGAGGGGATTATCTTTTAAAAATAATATATATACAATTCTAGAATATGAGACTCAAATTAAGGTGTTAAGAAGTCAAAGCTGTCAGTAAATTTGAGTTATCTTAGGTTTCAAAAAACATTAAACTAAGCTCAGTTATTACAAAAATGTATACAATTTTTCATGATATTTGATATATTTTTCTTTGTTTATTGTTTCTTTTTTATTTATTTACTTAATGAACTCTTAGATTAACTAAATTACAAGGTCAATTTTTGGACTTCCTAGTTGGTTAATGATTTAATCCCCTTCCCACAGTTTGCATTCGCTTTCTGTCTACAACTTCCACCGAAACATGTCTAATTAGTTCTTCACAATCGACTTTAATACTTTATTTATAATACTTTTGACGATAAATAGCTTTAATTACACATTTTTCTGTTTTTGCAGCGCAATAAAGCGACGAAATAAGAATCAAAAGGCAAACGCCAACACACAGAGACAAACGAATACGTGTTTCCACATACAAAAGCCAAAAAAAGAGCTCAAAACAAAATAAATAAAATTAAGATAAACATTTTATATACAGCACTTGCTTGACAAAATAACAAAAAGCTAAAAAAAGCAAAATCAAAAGTAAATAAGTGTCCATAAATGTTTAATTCGGGGGAGAACTGAGAACTGAATTTTGTCCAGTGCGATAATGAGCCAGTGAGAATCGTACCGCCTGAGAACCCCAAGAAGTCGGAGAGAGAGAACCCCCAGAGAGAGAGAGAGAGAGAGAGCCCCCCGGAGTGGAGTAACGATAACCGTTATCAGACTTGGAGACAGTCCAAAATGGCCGACGAAGATCTCAGTCCGCTGCCCTTCCGCCGGGAGCGCAATCTCAGCAACCGCAACTTCAACAAACGCAACTCGCGTCGCCGGATCACCCAGCCGGCGGCGGAGCAGGAGCGGCATAGCAGCACGCTCGTTAGTAGCCCGCCGGAGTCCGTCGACGTCGCACGGAGAGATAGTGTCTCAGTTAGCAGCAGTTCCAGCTCGCTACAGATTTCGTACTCGGTCAATTCCGACACGGAGAGCGCCTTCAATCGCCGCTCCCTGCTCAAGATGCGAGCTGCGGCGGAACACGGAGATGGGGTGGATGCCACCACCCCCACGGAGGAGCCGCAAACCCCCGATCCCGCCTGGCTGGATGTCCGGCAGAAGGTGCATCGCTTCGAGAACTACAAGACCAACATCTGTTTCCTGAAGCAGGAGCGGAACAGTCTCAAGTTGCTGGAGAACCGTCGGCATCCCTCCTTCGAGGATCATGCCACTCCGCCACCCACGCCACCACGTGGCATCCGCCGCCTTAATCTGAGCAGCAGCAGCAGCCGCAGCAGCATTCCCGCCGCCAGTATCGATGAGGTGCGTTCCGAGGACGAAGTGGATCAGATCTCTGACTTTGAAACGGATCCACATGCTGTCGAGGGCCGCGAATATGTGCTGGATGACACCACCTCGGAGGTGCTGCCGCCCAGTGAGGAGGTCGAGGAGTCCAAGCAGCAGCAGCAGGTCCATCGTTCCATAAGTGCAGATCAGTCCAAGGGAGGGCTCACGTCCTCGCTAAAAATGCGCAACGATTTTCCAAGGTGAGTGTGTTTTTTGTTATTTTATTGCTGATAAGCCTTATCGGAGTGGGCGGGATACGAGAACCTGAGTTTACTTACAAAATTTCAGGTGCAACGGTGGTTTCGATTTTTATTATCTGGTTTTCTGGTTTTATCGTAAAAATTTGTACGTATTTTATTATAGGTGCGCCATGAAAAGTGACCAGCTAAGTGTATTCATACACTAAAGATGGAACTATTAATAGTGAATGAGATATAATATAAATACTACAAAAAAAGGAAGAATTTAAAATTGTCAAAAATTTTCAAAAAATTAAAAATCTCTTTTTAAATTCAGTTCTCCATGAAAAACCAAGAAGAAAAAACCAAACCACACCGAAATCCGTTGAGTTTGAGCCAAGTTACGATCAAAAAACTACTGAAAAAGTTCGCTGTTTTTGAGCCAAAAATATACCCCAAAAATGAAAGGGGTTACATCGTCAAAATTGATAAAAATTGACTAAAAATTAGAACTTGAGACTTGAATGCAGAAAAGTTCTCCATGAAAAACTAAGAAGAAAAAACCTAACCACACTGAAATCGGTTGAGTTTAAGCCAAGTTACGACAAAAAAACTACTGAAAAAGTTCGCTTTTTTTTTAGCAAAAAATATACCCCCAAAAATTAAAGGGGTTACATCGTCAAATTATATATATAGGTATACATATATATAAAATTAAATTATATATCCCTGAAAATGTTATATAAAATAATCTCCCTACATCGCAGATATATCTCAAATGCATCACTCTTTATATTACTTTTCAAATGATTCACATTTTAGGGCAGTAATTACAGAATTCTCTCTCAAGTGGCTGCAATAAATAAATCTTGTTTGTTCAGCTTTTTCTACTTCAAATTTTCGCACACAAATAGCAGACTTTACCCAGCAGGGGTTGTAAAATATCTATACCCTAATCAAATATCATTTACAATAGATTAGAGCCAGCCTTCGTTGTCCAATCTGGAGTAACTAGATTTCGCGGTCGCTGAGATTCCTTTTCGGTGTCAAAATCAAATTATGCGAGTCTGGCCATAAAACAAACTACACTCGCACTGTCGAAACTTAATTGGCAAAGTGTTAATTGAGTTTTGGAGCACTTTTCACCAACAGGTTTGTGAGTGGGAATCCTAAAAGGAAAACGAAAAACAAAAATTCAGAGACGGAGCAGCAGTCTTAGCTGGCGGGAAACTAAATATGACTAAAATCGTAAAATGTGTCTCTGGAAATCAGGTTTTGCCTTGAAGCAGCAGTTCCAGTTCCATCCTCGACTATGGATGGCCCCGCGAAAGACAAGGAAGAGAAAAAGGAGAAGTCCTCCTCGCAGCCTTCCAGTCGAAGAGCCTCCCTGCGACGCTATGTCTCCGATGAGGCGTTGGTGGAACGGGAGGAGCGTGTGTGGGTGGAGGTGGAGCCGCCGCGTAGGGTCCGACCTTTGGCCTCTACCGGAACTGACACCAAGGATGATCCCTTTCCGCATCGCAGGAAGAAGAAAAAGCCAATACCGCCTGTGCCCCAGACAAGACGATCCCGCGAGGATGTCTCCCAGCCTGAATTCTCCAGTGTGGACAGTCTGGATATTGGCCGAGGATCACGGCACTCCCTTTCAACCCTTTCATCCCACACCCCTGTTAGCCGCCGCAAAACTGTGCGTTCAAAATCGCACTCGCCACGCACTCATCATTCGAAAATTAGTGGCTTTTCGGCATCTAAAGATGCAGATTCGGACCCCTATCCATATGATCTCCAGGGCAGGCATTTAGATTACGACACCGTTGAGGTCCTGAAGGGAGAAGAGCGACCCGTGACAGCGGATCCATCCGAAGTCTCATTCAATCTGCAGGAATCCTCGGAGTCCGTCAGGTTGCATTACCACGAAAGCTGCATCGCTGGGGTCTGTAGCATTTGGTAGCTTCCCATTTGGTTCTCCACCGCCAACCTTGCCAAGTATCCTTTCAGCTCACTGGCTTTGTGGTAACCGCCTTGGCCATGGCTCTATTGATCATTATTGCCTGGGCCATCGTCCTGAAACTGGACTATATTCTGGAACTCATCCATCTAGCGTTTAAGACATATGAAATGTTTATGGGCATCTATACGCAGAAGGAAGAGACCGATGGATGAGGATGGGTATTGGTGGCTCTGACTCATTAACCAAGCAAACATGGCAGTATCTACGCCTGTTTTGCAGACGCCTAAAGGTTGTTCTTATCATTTTTGTAGAGCCTCTTGTGAGGCTGACTCATCCGAAGAGCTCCCGCGGGGGTTTATCTTTGTCGCTATCACTGTTGTTATTATTGTATTTGTCTGGGGGGCTGTTTTTAGTTTCATTAAGTCCTCAGATAACGAGTATTTAATTTAATGGAAATCCCCTTTTCCCTCCCTAGAAACTATCGTTCCACGCCGAGACGTAAGACTGAAATTATAGGCACCACCAACGAGCATGTCGTGGGCAAGTTTCATTCGGTGTACCAGCCCAAAGATGAGTGAGTATCCTATAATCAAAATAGGAAAAGTATAATTAACCTAAAAACTTGAATAATAATTTCCAGAGAGGAGGAGGTGGAGATTGAGCTGCGGGACAAGAGCGACAAGTGCGTGCATCCCATTCTGGAGGAGCTCATAAAGACCGAGGAGGCCTATGTGAATAACCTGTACACGGGCCTCGAGAACTATGGCAACATTTTCCAGCGAAAGGATCTGCCACTGGGACTGCGGGGCAAGAAGTACGATCTGTTTGGAAATATTGAGCAAATAGCCGAGTTCCATCGGGATGAGTTCCTGCCCATGCTTCAACGCAATCGAAGGGATCTCAAAAGATTGTTCGATGAGTTTCTACAGTTCCTGGATGTGAGTAATTACTCTATTATATTCTTATGATTTTGTTACTAATGAAATCTTCTTGCAACCCCTTAGCAAAATTGTTTCTACGGCTATGTGATCTTCACCATGAACAAGCAAAAGTCTCTTAAACTTTGCGATCTCTACAAGAACTACTTTACTGTGAGTTTCGAAATTTTATTATAAACTCAATGGCCACTTGTTAAGGTTCATAATTATCCCCCTTTTTGTAGAGCATTCGCCTGGAACGCGATGACAAGTTGGGCATCAACAGCTTCTTGGTTCAACCCATCCAACGAATGGCACGTTATCCTTTGCTCCTCACGCAGTTTATTAATGTAAGTGCAACTTTGAAATTAAATCTTCTCCAAAAACTAATTTAAAATGTTCCTTTAGACCTTTTTCAAAAACCGTGATATTGTGATGAAACCACTAATTGAATCATGTTGCCGGCTGGAGAAGCGTCTGCGTTCCCTGCTGACCACCACCAATGAATCGGAGAACATCAACGACATAGTGGATTGTCATGAGGTGAGGTGGCAGCTCATTGCACTCCCTAGCAATTTTCTAAACTAACTTGTGCTACTCTCTTCCAGTTCAATGTCTTCTACCAGGGCAAATTCCGCAAGGTGAACGAGTTCCAGGTGGTTGATCACAAGCTGAAGCGCAGCTACCGGGCCAAGGTCTTCATTTTCGACAAGTGCATCATCTACACGGAGATCAAGGGCAAAAGCCTGATCTTTCACGGTCGTTATCCCTGCGAGCACATTGGCATTTCGGCCAAGACCAAGTCCTTTACGCTTTACTATGAGCGCAGGAAGCAGCAGGAGTGCGAATTCACCGCAGATCCCACACAGATCGCCCTTTGGCTGGACCTCATCAGGGACATGATCAACAATTTTGCCAACGAGGAGCGAGCAAAGCTGCAGGAACGCTACAGCCGGGAGAACGATCATCTGCATCGGAAGGCGCCCAGTTTTTCGCTATATCGTGACTCGAATCGCTTCAGTTCAGACAGTGGCATTGGCAACATTTGGATAATGCCAAAACCGGAAGAGGATACCATGAGCAATCGCTCTACTTGGTATGCGGCCTAATAGATCCTGACAAAAATCACTCTAGAGAGGAGGAACTTTGCCAGATTTTAGGAAATCTAAAGTGATTGGATAAGGGGATCCCCTTTTCCCCAATGCCTGAGGGCCAAGAAGGCCGGGCCAATTCAACATTCGAAATTGTTTTAAATTTCTGCTCAACGCTTGTTTTGCGACCTGCAGCTAAACTCTTTCAATTTGAATGCTAAATCGCCAAATATTCTTTGTATTTTAAATTTAGTTATTTTAAGTGTAAATATTTCTGTATTATAGTTGTCGCAAACTGTTATGCGTTGAACGTTTTTCTTGTGCCGAGCTTGTTAAGTTATTGTTTTGTTTATATATCAATTATAAACTCTTAATTGACTAAAATATTATTATTAAGAAAACAAATTGTAGAGAAAATGTTATAAATAAAATGGTAAATGCTTTAAAAGTCATGCTTAGTCACCTAAATTGGAATTAATTACTGTGGAAATTGTAGAAATTATAGAAAATTTATTAAAGTTTGATGACCTATAAATAAATAAATCATTGGGGTCATAGAGAAAATTCTAGAAACAGAAGAACTTAATGATTAATTGATGAAAATACCCAATGATTCTGCTCTAGTCAGTTATTATTTGCACGGTTTCCCACAGCTCTTCACAATAAATAATTTTTGTAAATTATTTTAGGAATATCTGGCACTTCCTTCCACTTTCTGCCAGCGCAAAATCACACGCTTCACAGACGTCAAAAACAAATGAATCTATCATGGAGAGAGGTCGCACGCCATCGGCGTTGTCATGGGAGCCAGTCGAGGGGCAGCTGTTGTGCTCCTCCTCCTCCATGCCGACATGTACCTCATCACTCTTAATACTGTTAATGATACGACACGTAATACTCGAAACAGCCGAACACTTGCAACAACCGGCTGTGACATCACTAAGAAAATGTATAAAAATAAACAAATGGCGCATATAAATAAATATAAGCAATTATTATTGTTTGCTTGCTGATCATCAATAGCGCCCCAGCGCAGTGCTCGATGTTTATTTATACTTCCCACTGTTCTTTGTGGCCTCATCAGGGTATGCTTTTGATTTCAATTATACGTTCCCCAGGCTGATTGTCTAAAAAATCAATTGTATAAATAATAAAGCCAATAAAATGTGAGCAATTTAACATGTGAAATTCGCAAAATGCAAATGACAATTGTTGGTTTTCCGGTGATCTCTGTGAGATCATCGCAGCAAAATACTCAAAACAATTGCTAATTGTTTCTCTTAAACGTTATATAAAACGGAAATACATTTAGTTGAGGGGAGTAAAGAGAGGGTATTTACTGAATAGAAAAATCGAGAATGTCGATGGGATATCGATAATATGGAAAATATAAACCAAGGTAAATTTTTTAAAAAGAGTTAAAATAAATTATCGACTACTATCGAATTTTTAATGTTTTATACATTTTGGTTTTGAACTGTTAAAAATGCAGCCAATAAGTTTCAAGTTTCAAAAATAAAAAGTATTTATCGATAAATAAAATAATTAAAAAATTAATACATACTATTTCGAATTAAAATTTTATTTGTAAGTATAATTGAAATAAATTTTAAAATATATATTAGATAATTAAAGTCTTTATTAAATTTGTTTTATTTAGATATACAAAATAGATAAAAAACCGATACATCCCTTAAAATTTCTCATTAAATATCGACTCTCAGTTATTGCATATAATGATTTTTCCATCTCCAACTTAAAATTCCGAGAAACTGTCTAAAAACTATTTGGTTTCTGATTTATAACTCCATTTAGACTGCGGCACACACAATGCCAAGTCTAAGCAAATTCAACCAGTTTGCATTCCACAAAAATCACACAAAAACTAAGCTAAGTTCAAGGCAAAATCAATGTCCACGACTATAGGTAGTGGCTATAATTACAGTTATTGCCTGGCCATTAGCCAAAAGCCCCAATAATTGATATGCAAATATGGAATCATAAACGATTAAATGCCATTATTATTATTGCTCCGGCCATAAAGCCACGATGAAAGCAAAAGTGTTACAGGCTGCGTTGAATTCTATTCCAATGCCAGACATTGAAATGATTTTCACAGTTTCAGATCGTTTTTCGATGTTTACAAACAATGTGTTCGGCGCGTGGTCAGCTTAGCTTTCTGGTTTTGTTTTTTTAAATTTCAATAAAATAAGAGAAACCACAAGAAAGAGCGAATGATCGTTGCAAAAGCTTTAAAAGCTTTTCACGCTTTGCCAATGCTGAGTGTAAATTTTGCTCAGTCGAGTTTCGCGTTTGATTCGCAGCGGATCGGTGACGGCATCGTGTTTGTGTTGGCCATCATATATTTTCCCATAATAAAAATGCCTCGAATCCGTCGGTGGTTATGTTAAGTGCCCAAAAAAATCTATATCAAGAAAGCTGTGAAAATAGAAATCAACCATAATGGAGTTGACGCTGTTCACGTTAAATTGGTTCGATGTGATTTCCGTGGCGCTGACATTTCTGGTAATATTCCTGGTGCAAGTGCTCAACGTTTATTTGCATATACTCAACGATAAAGTTAACGATAATAATGCCAAGTCAATCGATGTGGTTGACAAGGCGCCCGCGAAAGAATGCCCCGTTCTGGAGTCACCGATAGCCACCACTCCGCCGCCCCCAAAGTCACCAACGAGCTCCAATGGCAAGCTGCTGGAAAAGCAAATCAGTCTGCTGGATAACGATAGGTAACCCTACACTTATTTTCTCATATGACAGCTGTTTTGTTTTCGTTTAAATCATTGTATAAATGTCTTTTAATGGCATGTCCGACCTTTGGCATGGTTTAGATTTACTGCCCACAGTGCGTATACGTGATAAGATAACGTATACGTTGGTCAGGGATTATTTTGTACGGCTTTTCAGGGTAATTGGTGACCGAGTTCATGTCATGCTCTATAAACATGTTAATTTGCCAGTCAGATAGTATTTAAAAAAAGGATTTTTATTTTTACTTCTGCTGGCAGCGGAAGGAAGTTATTAAAAGATAGCATATACTCTACAGTTTTATAGAGGAAGTGGTTATGGTAAAGCGCTATCTAAGTCACAATTTGGGTTTCCCTTTCTTTATAAAATTGTTGTTTAAGGCATCTAGTATTTAATAAGGGGGTTTCCATGCCTGATAAGTATTATGAATGCTATATTAAGTTATTTTTCAAACATCCTACACATTTTTGCAAGTCCTCGCATTATTCTCATGGCTTGTTGTTCTTCTGTGTTTTTCCGTTACGATCGTTTGCAGCGGCATCTCATTGAGTTCCATCAGCAGCACCTGTTCGTCGAACCCATCTCCGAACCACCACCGTTTCTCACACAATGGTTTCCACACTTTCCCCTCGCACACGCTCAGCTTCGAGACTCTGGGCGATGAGTAGTAAGTACCCTAACACTCACTCTTGTTAGCGTTTAATTGGTAATTGAGTGGCACATAATTAATAATTAAATACTTAGCCACGAGGATGAGGACACACTGTCACTGGAGAATCTATTTCCCTGCGATCAAACCGAGATCTATGCCTCCAAGAAGATCAGCTTCATCATTGACGAGCTCATCCAGACGGAGGTGAACTATGTGAATAATCTGAAGAAGGGTATGCAAAACTATGGCCAGCTGAGGGATGTGGAGGATGTGCCAGAGGGACTGAGTGGTGAGGCCAAGCAGAAGTTGCTGCTGGGCAACATTGCGGAGATACTGGAGCTCCATGAACAGGAGATTCTGCCGCTGATGTTGCGCAATCAGCGGGATCTCAAGGGTCTCTTCGATGAGTTTGCCACGCACTTTGAGGTGAGTAAATCAGAGGGGAGTGTGGGTTGGGTCCATTAGCCGAAACTCGTGTCATTTAGCCAAGTAGCCGTTAGACAGGTTCCGACAGCCCATCGATCACCAGACTTTTGTGCTCTTCCGTAGGCCACTCCAAGCTAAATTCAACCTCAAATATTTACCCAAAAGCTGACTTGATAAAAGATTTTATTTTTATTATTTTGCATTTTTTTGTACACACTTGACACCTGCGATTTTGCTGCCTTGATGAGTGACGGTTTCTCGTTTCTTCATTAATTTTTTGCTTTGCCAAGCATTTTTCAATTTGTTGTATTTTTTTAGCTGTGTAGAAATGCAAATGAAGCCATGTGCTTGAGTATTCCAATTGGGCTTGAAAATAAATGAATTATTTTTATTATATTTAATTCTGTGTAATATTTCTTTGCTCACACCTGGGGACAAGCGAGAATTGTGTGTCGACAGGTTCATTCATATGCCGCCGCGTGCTTCGTATAAATTAAGTTATTGAAAATGCCAAAATATTAAAGAGAGAAATAAGCATTGTATTTAGCTGGGAATGACGAATGGGGGGGCTTAGTGAAGTCCCCCAGCTGATAAGATTGAAATAATCACCAGAACACAATAATTATAAAGAACAACAAAAGCTGAACACAGAAAGCTGGCACTCAGTTACGAAAATCGGTTGGAAATTGCTAAAGCAAACAGACTTTTTTACGTCTGGGCTTGGGCTTCATTTGCCGGGAGCTGACGTCATCTCTAGAGCTGGGAGAGTCGCACATTTAGATATATAAATTTTTAGCTATAGAAATCCCCAGCAAATCAACATGAATTACACTCGTTAAAGTGCTCTGTTTGGGAATGATTTTTTCGGACTCTTTGCGCGGCGGCCATGTGGCCATAAGTGTTGACAAACGCAAATGATCAATTTAAATTGAAACAGCCAGAGTCTCCTCTGTGTTTGTGTGGAATTCTCTTATGTCATTCTGCAGTTCCCAGAAATGCCTATAGCAGATAAGGCTTAAGTTTCTGTACAGTCCTCTGAGCACTGACTGCAAAACCGTTGCCAAAGCAGGTAACATTCCTGTTGAGCTCCCCCGAGGATTTGCCATCTTAATGCTCGACAGACATGCTAAGCCCCACAGAGATCTGATTTATGCTGTTTTCATTTCTTTATATTCTACATCTCTTTTCTCTGGCAACCACTTGGCATTATTTCGTTCTTTCCTGACTCACAGGAGCACAGAGCTAAAGCGATAATTTGGCTAAATATATATCATAAAAATGTTCCGAAAAAGATTTGTTTATTCATATTTTCCCCAAGTTTTTTCGCTTATTTTGGCAACATGTTGTATAAACAATAGAGGCTATATACCATAAAACCATGTTATGAATTTCCCCGCAAACTCGTCGCCTGTTAATGGACGCTTTTCACAAGCCAAATTGCCAAATCGATTAGTTTTGACACACGAATATTGATGTTTGCGACTGAAGAGGCCTAGTTTTGATTAATGTCAGGCCTTGTTGTCCGGCCGGAGATCTCGAATCGCAGAAGAACGGGCCATAAATAGAGTTGCCTTCATTTATTAAGCGGCTTTAAATGGCCAAGAACAGGCAAGTGACAAGCGTGTCGAGATTCTATTTTGATTTCTCAGGCGCAAAATCAATTAAAAGTTTTCGATTTCAAATGGCCCAGGGGTTGGGGATCTCTCTCAGATTTGAGGCAATCGATTTGGTGGAGATCACAATCGTTGATGTTTAGCCATAAAATAAACAAACGCAAATGATTTTTTGAAGGGGAGGCTGCCAATGGCTGTCAATTGGTTAGGTTTTAAAAATAAGAACGCTTTTAAATGATTTATTACATTATTTATTGGTCAATATTCAGCCCATGAATTAGTATTAATGCTTTGTCAATTAATAAAGTAAATTTAATATATTTTATTTGAAGTATTTGTTTCTTACATTAACTTTTTTATTTGGGAGAGGAACGCGTAAATAGAATATATATTTTATAGTTCCATTAAATATAAATTACTTGAAGCTTTTGTTTTCGAAATAATTAACTTGTTTTTAAAACTAATTCATCATCGTTTAAGTATATTTTCAAGACCTTTAGCTTAGCGTTTAAGTAGAAATAAGCTGGTTTACATATATAGCAGCCATAAGTCTTAAATAAAACGCCATAAACAAAATTATCCGCCCATTAAACTTGTTGACATTTCGGTTTGATTTATACAAAAAGAGCGTAACCTATAAATAGTCCGGCTGTATAATTTAAAATTCCCTAAATACTAAAAAGCAAATTGCTAAATTACGGGGAATGCATTGCGGATAGGAATTTCATGCTAATAAAATGCCCGCCCACCGAACTGAATTGCGCAAGATGCAAAAATAGATTGTCACCTTTGGCAGCCAGACGACGACGACGACGACGACGACGACTATGACAATTGTTTAATGCAGTCTCCTGTCCATCCAAATCGCATTAGACATGCAAAACATAGCTGGGAGGGGAGATATTATTATAGTTGAACCTGTGGAGAGATGATTATCATATCATCTAAATGCAGAACTTCGAGTTCTGATTCCGCAGCCGGCAGGCGGCGGGCTAATGAAATTAAAATGGAAAGGAAATCGTTAGACAAGCAATTTTCTATGCAGTTTGCACTAGTTTCGGAGTTTCGGGGTTTAGGTTTTTTTTTTATGTTAAACATTTGCATTGGCATAGGACAGGAATTTAAAATTTTTGGCTCTGGCTCTTTGCCTTGGCTTTCCTGTGAACTCGAACTCGGTGTTACGTGACTTAAATGCTTAAGAAATAATGATTTCGCCAGTACACCCTTGTGTTTGCCTAGCACAATGTATATATCAGATATATATATGAATATATATATAGCAGCAATGTGCGAAATGTGAACGAAGCTCAGACACAAAAGGTTTCAGCCAAGTTTAGCAGGGGTTAAGATGGGTTAAGACCTTGTTTGGTTTGTGCTGGGGTCTCGTTGTGATATGTCTGGCTGAGGTTTTAATTATTTTTATATATATCTAAGTTGCTGTTTTATTACTTACAATTATATTACATTTACTAATATATTATATATTTTTGTTCCCCTAGAAAAACCGCTTCTATTGCTATGTAAGCTTCACCATGGGCAAAAAATCTTCTATGCAGCTGCGACAGGATCATCGGGAATGGTTGCAGGTTATTATATTTAAAAAAACCTTTTCGAAATATTATTATTTTAATAAATTATTAATTTTTTTGTAGACCTATCAAACCACGATAAAAGACAAGCTGGGCATAGACAGCTTTCTAGTTCAGCCCATCCAAAGACTGACCAGATATCCTTTGCTCTTGCAGCAATTTATATCGGTAAGCAAAGGTTTTTATGTACTATAAATAAATTATTTATTTAATTTAATTAATTATTTTAATATATCAGGAATTCTACAAGAGTGGAATTAGCTGCAAGCCTGTCTTGACGGCGGTTTGCAAGCTGGAGACGCGCATGAGACGCGCTCTGGATGTGGTCAACCAGGCCGAGGAGATACCCAACATAGAGGAGCTCAATGAGGTGGGAAAAATATACATTTTATTTCTAAAGAAAACTAAATATTCTATTTATATATTACAGCTGGACCTCCTGCAACTGGGTAACTTCCGACGCTCCACAGAGTTTGATGCCCATCACTTTCCCACTCGAAAAAAGTACCGCGCCAAGATTTTCCTCTTCGACTTGTGTCTGGTTTGCACCGAAGTGCGTAAGAAGAGGCTGGCCTTCCGGCAGCACTACCTCTGGGAGCATGTGGAGCTGCAGCGACCCCTGGAGCTGGCCACCGCCAATGCCAACAAGACCATCAATCTGCTGGTAAAGCAGCAGGAAGGAGCAACTTGCAGCGGTGCTTCCGCCAGTGGCAAGCGGGAGGAGTTCTCCTTTGTGGCCTCCGAGGCGGCGGTGGTTAAGCAGTGGCTCCAGGC
>VNJV01017162.1:0-13199 GCA_008042635.1 Drosophila nikananu
GACCGCCTTAATGGTTTCGGATATATTCTGTGCATTATGATTGGTAGTTTCCATAAGCTGCCTTGTTGCCAGCATTGCAGTCTTGAGCTCGAAACTATTTGTTACGTAGTGGCAAGTTACAGTAATATAACCCTCATTTGCTCTTGACGTCCACAAATCTGTGGTTAAAGCCACATTATCGGTCTCCGCCAATATGGAATTGAGCTTGTTTTTTAAGGCGTCATATCTGGCTGGGAGCACCACATCGCGCAAGTGCGTCCTACTTGGAATCTTATAGCGCGGGTCCAACTCCTTAATAAGCTCCCTAAAGCCCTCGTCTTCCACACAACTGAAGGGCTGAATATCAAAAGCTATCATATTCATGACCTTGTTGTCCAGATTGCGCTTTCGGACAGAGTCGTTATTGTAAAACACCGTCGACTTACCCATTAGCAGTTTCAATGCATTTTCTTTCTGCTCTGTTCCTAACTTCAGGCGGTCTGCATGGACATGTTTCAAGTGGTCCATCAGATTTGTGGTGTTTCCTGACGTTTTTATGGATTTCCCACAGTAGTTGCATACACCAGAAGTTTTATCAGAACTTTTTTTAAAATGGTCCCATGCAACCGAAACATCACGTTTCTTTCTCTTGTTGACGTTCACATTTTCATCCGCATATCCATCCGCATTTTCATCCACCACTGGTCCAGTATTTGCTCCTATAAAACAAATATACTAATTAATGCAGTCCAATGTACATGTACATTCACATGTGCATATGTACATACATACATACATATGTACGTGCAACCGTACAAACCTTATTAGTTATTAGTTAAAAACTTACTTTTCAAAAACTTATCCATGTCTCCCACGACGCCAGCCAACACCACCAACAAGTCACACTAAATTTGCAATACTCTATTAATAATTGTACTAGAAAATAAGGAAAATTAATTTATACTTACAATTTAAACACTTTTCTCCTCCGATGCGCAGTAGAGATGGAAAAACATCGATGATTCCTCGAAAAACATCGATGTTTGTGATTTTTCGAAAACATCGATGACATCGATGTTGGCATCGATGTTTCTCCACCTCTATCAACAACCCTACTCTGCGCGCTCTCGTCGGCATTTTTGTATTTGTCCCGTCTTGCTGCTGACTGAAAAGTCTTGAAGTAGTGCCTTAAATCCCAAGTCGTGTGCAAAATTTTGTAGTTGATAGATCCAGTTGAATGCAGGCCTAGAAAGTGATAAAAAAGTGAGTGAACTTCTCACTGCTAGCACTGCGCGGCCACACTGCCTGCTGCACTAAATGTCAAGCGAAATGAATCACGGCATATTTGTACAGAATTTAATATTTCGGCTAGGTGTCAGCGCAATGTACTTATTTAAAATTTAAAATTGAGAGTGGCCATGCAAATGCAGCGCTTGAGTAATAAACGCGCGTATTACAAAATCATTAAAAAATCACGGTAAAAAATAAGTGCGACAGTTGCCGTGTGGCTGTGTTTCTGTGTATGTGTGGGGTGGTGCGTCAGTGTGCGTCTTTCTTGTGCGAGTGGAGCGGCGAGCGCAGTGCATGTGAAGAGTGCCGCTATAAAAGTTTACCATTTGCTCTCCCGCTCACGCGCTGTGTTATATGAGTCCAACACCCAAAAAAGGGAATAAAGAGAAGAGAAGCAGCGTCTTTGGACGCGCCGCCGCAGCACAAGCGCGAATGCCGAAAAAACGTTGCAAAAACGAAAGAAAGAAATCAAACAACTCGGAACGCCTGCGGTAGTCGATTCACACTTGATTGTATTAATTGTTTTTCTCTCATTTCGTTGTAATTTGTGTTGCTTTTCCGACTGCCTTGGCTCTGGCTTATTTACGCAGGGAGAGCGAGGGAGTAAGGGAGAGATGCCGCCGTTAAGCGAGAGTGCCAGTGCGAGGGAAAGAGAAAGGGGGAGAGAAGAGAATGTGCCAATTGTTGCTTGCTGAAGCAACAAGTTACATAGAGTGGTGTGAGAAGGGGAAGTGCGTGCTGTGGGCGCCAAATCGCAACGATAAGCTGAAATTCCAAATATGAAATATCTGCAAGCAATAAACGTGGCTTCAAGTTGGTCACAGCGTACAATTACGGTTTCTTTTCTGTGAGTGTGAGTGCTAGTGCAAGTGTTTGTGTGGAGCAAGTGTGAAGAACAAGCGACCTCCAGCGGCGGCGACGTCGCGGCTGCGTCTTAGAAAGAGTGAACGAGTGAGGCAGCATGCGCCCCCACGCACAGTTATTTCGGTTGCTCTCCAAATGGGTAAAGCAACGAAACGTAGCCAACACCAATTAGTGACGAAAAATATGAAAAACGCACTGGAAATAAACAGACACTAGCGGTCCTACAAGTCGCGTTTATGCGTCAGCAAATGTCGCAACTACGCTGTCCGACAACAGCTGTTCGCCCACATTCCGTTAATCAGCTGCGACAAAGCACTGATCGCCATACACGCATACGTATGAACGTTAATTGGGAGAAGTTGCATGCAAACATGCATCCAACAAACATTCAGAAAAAACACCGTTTGAGAATGCCCTTCCTGTTGATTCAAATTAAAAAAGTGGCACTTAACCCTTTCTAAATTTAAATTCCGCCCTGATCTACCGTGAAATCGATACAAAATATATAATTTATACATATTACTGAACACCAATAATTTATACAGATAAGTTCTCATATTCCCAGATCAAAATATTAATTCCGAAAATGTAGAAGAATTAATATTTCTATAAAATGATTACCTGAATATATCACTCACTTTGTCCGAGGCTTCTTGAGGATTCTATTAATTTTTGTCCTTTGAATGGGTGCGCATCGTTTTGTCAAAAATCGTAATGCCCTGTGGGAAGCGTAATATCGCGACAACTGCCGCCCAGTCTGACTAAGCGCAAATGGAAGTGCAGAAAATAGCAACAAGTAGACGGCGACGTGGGGAAGCGAGAGTAAGAAGAAGCCACGGCAGCAGCCGCGTCGCGCAATTAAGACAGCAACAAAAGCCAACGACAGCCGCCACTTGTGATAACCAGGGGGGGTTTGGGTGCTGCGGGTGACGGGGTAGCACCTCGGGCGGGGCAATGCATATGCATGCGGTTAATTTTAGCAACAGAGTTCCACTTTCACTCGAGCATCCGCGGCCGCAGCAGCAGCGACATACGGCATCACCAGCGACGACACCCACTGTGCAGCAAGCCGGCCAGTCTATCAGTTGCACTGACGCGACACTTGCGCGCTTTTGTCAAATTTTCAGCTAATCGCCGCCAGGCACGCACACAAGCCAGGCAGTGTAATGAACCGCCTCACACATCCACGTCCAATGACGTTGTACCTGCACCAATGACATCATAGTCATCCTCACCATGAGCGAAAGTTTCCAATGCAGTTGACAGCCGATAAGCCGGTGGGGGTCCTATCACATGCGTGACTCATGACAGTGGAAACACTAATCAGCTGATTGGATGCTATGGTGAAGGATCCACTTGACCCTTATCGAAAGCTTTTCTCGAAACCGTTTCCGGGCTTCCACAACCCTAGAAACCTTTTAACCAATTTTTTAATTAGAAAGATGTGCAAAAAGACTCAACAAAAGGAAATTCTTATTCCTCCCTTAAAATATTTGTACATACCATTTGGATTTATGCTCAATAAGGACGTTGCAAAATCATAAACATTGCCTTACTAACCAAATTAGTGAGCCAGAGGCCAGACAGACAAATTTGCTTAGTCGCAGGGCTACGAACACCACTGCCATCTTGACTTCTATCTCTCCTCGATAAAAGAAGTTTTTGTTTTAGGGTAGTGCAATCTCGAGAGCTACCACGATTGGGGCAGTGGCCATTCGATCATCAATTCACACTTACCGAGACCCTATATAATTATTTACCAAACCCGATTGCATTGCTCCTGTAAGCTACTCGTACAACGCTTAGATGACTACACTCCCCCCAGTTCACATCGATGAGGGGTGCTCACTGCGTTCTAGTCACGCCGCAAAGCAATAGGCAACAAGAACAATCCCACGACATTTGTTAGCAATTAGAATTGGCCGGTGAACACAACGTGTCGACAAAGCGCTAAGATTTGCAATCAAGCATTAAGCCAATTTGCGGCCGGTCCCCGATCGCTGGACCATTGCGATCGCGTCAAATGAGCAACGGTTACATCTCGTTCAATTGCAGCAGAAGTTACTGAAGGGCTTGTTGGCCGACACCATTGTCAACTGATTAGTTACTGGTGCGAGATTGTGACTACTGAGAGCTACTGGACATTTATAAGTTGACCAGTGTCATCTTCCTGGGATATTGTATTGGCAAAATTAGCGAAGTAATAGCTATCTATGAGCAATATACGATGAGCAATTTTAATCTATACGAAGGAGGTAAGGCGTATACTAGCCTAGATCTAATAGTCTGGTGGTACCACATCCAGATTGCGGATACCGGATCAGAAATAGAAAAAGGGTCACCAAGAGAACCGAAAAGTTTCGCCCTATTGTGTTGCATCGTATGCAACTCTACCCTGGGTACTTAGTCACACCACCGTTACGTTGCTCGGGAATCTTCTTATTCGTTCTATGGTTCACTGAGATTTACATAAAGCAACTTCCGTTGAACGCTGTGCTTTTATCGTCACTGGTGCGCTGATTATTACAGCAGCAAGTTCAAGTCGACTCTCTGATGAAGGGGCCACATTTTTGGCATTTGCGAATTGTTATGTCGAGTGCAATGGGAATCAGGCGGAGAACGGGGACGTGGGGGCTGGGCTCGGTGATGATAACTCAGGCATGGCAAACGCCAGCGATGCCAACAAAATAAATAAACACATCAAATACGATTTACAACGCTCCTACGAGCATCATGCGCTGGCGTTTGTATATGAAAATTGAATTTCGCCTAAGATGATTTAATTTTCTATTAATAAGTTTGACCTTCATCGGCGAAACAAAAATTTTCCCGCCTGCAAGCGAAGGTGTTTGGCATATAAACTCATAAATAACAACGCATACACACAGCAGATATACATAGATATATTTTGTGGGTACACCACTTTGGAGAATATTCGATTTGGTGCCAAACATTTCGTGAACGCTATAGATTCTAGAGGCGTAGCACTTAACATTATCTCTGTTTTGGTTAGCCAACTTCGAGTTGATATTTCTTTATCAGTCGAAAGGCCAGCGCGATAGTAAGGAGCTAACTAGCCCACAACCATCCAAGATGGGAATAGCAAAGGCACCACATGGGTATCAATGAACATATTCCTTGGCTATTTTGATAGGTATGCTTAAAGTAACTTAACAGGTCATGGGCAAAGTTTAGCGTTTGCAATAAATATGAATATCTTAGACAAATACAGGGCGAAGGCGAAAAGCGAAGGAGGTTAACAATTTTATGGCACTTTTCTGATTATAAACGAAAGCTGGTCGTCGGCGGCAAAGTTTAGTCAGCCTATCGGCCTCGGCCTCGGCCCAACCCAGAAATGATTTTGCGGCTGTGCGAGGCACGTAGCTATCTATACAAGTGCCTGGAAGAGTTAGCCCGGTGTTTGAGGGTTCGTTAGGGTTCTGGCTCATGTTTCGACATAACTCACGTGTTGGCAAGCGATTTGGTGCTGGTTTTGGTGTATTTTGGCATTATGATGTCATACTAAAGAAAGGGGTTTGTTTCTTCAACTGGCCAACTGATAATTCGACACGTTCTAGCTGCTAGCTGGCAGTTCATTAACGAAAGTGGCGCCATTTGTGGCAGGTGAAAGCGTTCTACCTGCCTTCGTCTCGGGACCAGCGATTTGAGTCGCAGATATATTGATGCCATAACCAATTTTGATGCAACCTCCCGAGCACAAAGCCAGCCTGTCAATAGTGAGCTGTGAATGGGAAAGCTCATTGATTTTCGCAAAAGCGATATTAGCATATGCAAATTTATTGAACAAATCGTGGCTGCGAAGCGATGTGAAAGAAAACCGCGTCAAGTTAATACACCGGCGACCGAAGCCGAAAGCAACTAATGATCGCTTTCAGTGGGTTTATGCGTTACTCGATTATCGCGAATAGCTTAAGAGAAAAGAGGAAAGAGCCGCCGAAATCTTAAAATGTTTAGTAGATTAAGATTTCTAATGATTATTTATAATAATTACATTTACTGATTACTGATTAATTGCAATTACTAATTCCTGTGTATTTTGTATTGCAGAGTTAGACATAGAGAAACTCAGGACTGATTACTGACCCACAAGCCACTGCAGCATCAAGATGTCGTTCCGCGTGGTACGCAGCTCCAAATTCCGCCACGTCTATGGACAGGCGCTGAAGCGGGAACAGTGCTACGACAACATACGCGTCTCCAAGTCCAGCTGGGACTCAACATTCTGCGCGGTGAACCCCAAGTTCCTGGCCATCATTGTGGAGTCGGCGGGCGGCGGTGCCTTCATCGTCTTGCCTCACAACAAAGTAAGTGACCACCGACCGGACATACATATCGTGGCGTGGTATTTTTAAAATAGACAATAGACAGCTATTTATACGGCTCTTTTCGGCATAAACTTTGCTGCCATTTGCGGGCTTCTTGCCACGCCGTGAGTGACGTCGACGACTTCGCACTCTCCCCGCCGCTTCCCATTAGTATTTATAAATAGTTATGAATTCTGCTGCTCTCACGCGGGAACGATTCTCTTAGCTGGCGCACTTTGTGTAATTTGGCCCACAGCCAACATGACAAACCAAATTGTCTAATTTTACCAGAGAACGAGAAGGAGACGCCGCGGAGCGGCAGCAGTCCGATAAATGGATACCGAAATGATATTTGGCCAAATGATTGCATTACAACACCCCTCTGCTCGGCAAATTATTCCGCCATAAAGTATGGTGTTCTTGGGGCCTACGAATAAATTTCATTTTCACTCTCCAAAGACATTTCGCCAGTCCGCTCCGAATCGAACCACATGCGCATCCGCTTAGCTGTCGTCGTGTGGGCGGCAGACTCACCTCCCGCGCCGCCGGTGTCTCGTTCCTCCTGGCATTTTCTTTTTGGTCAAAACTTATTTTGGAAGCGGCCGAGTGTTCTAATTGGAACGAATTTGTATGCAAAATGCGTCGCAACCTCTGCGAGTGTTTTGTTTTTTCTCCTGCCTTTTTTTTTGGCTAAGCAGCTGCCGTTTCTTTAAGTGACGATTTCTATGTAGAGCGGCTTTCACACGCTCTATTTTACATATTTTATGGGCACTGGATTTGGTCTGTTGGAAGGTGGGGCAGAGATGGATGATGAGTGAGATCCATCAACTCGCCAAGGTTGGCGGCATGTGGCAATCGCTGACTTGGGCAAGCAAAAGTTCTTGAGACCCCAAAATAGTTTAATATGCTGCGGAATCATCTTTGAACTACATTTCGGTGGTCAAAGTGTAACGTAACTGATTTGCTATGGGTGTATAATAGCATTGAAAATAGCCATGGGAAAATATATTTATACCCTGTACAGTCAATTTTGAGAATTTGTATATATTTAGATTTTGCACTAGTCTCTACTATTTTATTTGTCTACTAGATTTGTGTTTAATGGAAAACTTTCTTGCTCTTATGTATAATAAGAATATTTACAATAATGAATTTATATACATATTCTTTTTGTTAGCAACCTTGGTTTATATGAGCTTTAATAATATACAAAATAAATTACAACTAGACTAAATCCCAGATCACACGCACACATGACATTAATAGAAGACAAGTGCAGCAGATTGCTTGCAAAGGCTGTTTCGCTTCCTCTCTCCAGTAAACACATTATTTTTACGCCAAATGTTGGAGAGATTAAGGAATTATTTATAGCATTTAAAGAACAAAATATATGTTTTGGTGTTGGTATTAAATGAAAGTCCGTAAATATAAACCAATGGACCAGAGGTAAAAATCAAGGCTAGATTCTGATTAACATATATGTTTTCGATTTTAAAATCCCTCGAATGATTAGACGATATTAAAGTTCACAAGTTTTAACCAACTTCTACGCTCGTTTTCTCAGAAGACGGTTCCCTCAGAAGACCATTTCCCTATTTGCATCATTAGACACCAGATTATTTACGCTACCATCCCCGGAATTCCCTTTGGGAGCAATCCAATAGCAAGATCTATCATAGCTTGTAGACACAAATATGTATACGATTGCCAAGTGCCAGTCGACGACTTATAAAAGATTGCTTCGCAGATTAGCAAATATAGCAAAAATGAATGCAGCCGGAGTCGGCTATAAATAATGATTCAAAAACTGGGGCAATGGGTCGCTGGTTTGCTCTTTGGCGATGACGTCGTCGCCGTGGTCGATGTCGTCAATTAATTAGTTTACTTTGGCATGGAGAACTAATTGGCATTTCATGGAATCTTTCAGGTTGGGCGCATAGCGGCAGACCATCCGCTGGTGGGCGGTCACAAAGGCCCTGTTCTGGACATCGCCTGGTGTCCGCACAACGACAATGTGATTGCTTCTGGCTCCGAGGACTGTGTTGTCAAGGTGTGGCAGATACCCGATGGCGGACTCTCCCGCACACTCACTGAACCAGTTGTCGACCTGGTCTTCCACCAGCGTCGCGTCGGTCTGGTGCTGTGGCATCCCTCGGCCCTCAATGTGCTCCTGACCGCCGGCTCGGATAACCAAGTAAGGAAATGAAAACTTGCAAGAACGAACTGAACTAATCCACAATCCGCTTGCTTTCAGGTCGTCATCTGGAATGTGGGCACTGGGGAGATCCTCGTGCACATCGACTCCCATCCGGATATCGTATACAGTGCCTGTTTCAACTGGGATGGCGCTAAGCTGGTCACCACCTGCAAGGACAAGAAGATTCGCATCTACGACCCGCGCACTGGCGAGCTGGAGAGCGAGGCCATGTGTCACGAGGGCTCAAAGGCCACGCGGGCCATCTTCCTGCGGCACGGCCTGATCTTCACGACTGGCTTCAACCGCAGCTCCGAGCGTCAATACTCCCTCCGCGCCCCTGACGCCCTCAACGAGCCCATCGTAATGGTGGAACTGGACACTTCCAACGGTGTAATGTTTCCGCTCTACGATGCAGACACAAACCTTATCTACCTGTGCGGCAAGGGTGACTCGGTCATCAGGTACTTTGAGGTGAGTTAAGCCAACTTTGGTTTTATAGAGGAACTGCTTAGAGATGAACCTTACATACTTTGGATCGACTAATCATGGGATTCTTAGTATTATATCTCAACTACTTTTTGTGGATCTTAAAAATTTTTAAACAATATTTTTTAATATATTCATGTAGGTCACGCCCGAGCCCCCATTCGTGCACTACATAAACACTTTTCAGACCACAGAACCACAGCGTGGTATTGGCTTGATGCCAAAGAGAGGCTGCGACGTGACCACCTGCGAGGTTGCCAAGTTCTATCGCATGAACAACAACGGTCTGTGCCAGGTCATATCGATGACTGTGCCGCGCAAATCAGATCTCTTCCAGGAGGATCTCTACCCTGACACGCTGGCCGAAGATGCTGCCATTAGTGCTGAGGAGTGGATAGACGGCAAGGACGCTGATCCCATCACATTCTCGCTCAAAGTAAGTAATCTCTGTGGTGATCCACCCTCGATCTCTTCTCTTCGTGCGTTGGGAATACAGCGCTCTCGGCTGGGCGTGGTAAAGGTTTGGCCGCTCTGCCAGCCTTTCCACCGGCGGCATAGCGTACAGGACAATGGATTTGAATTAGCATGTTTGCTCGCGGGGCTGGTTCACACAGGGCAATGCGGCTCGAAGTCGGTGTGGTAGCCGCTGCCACTGTGGAACCCCCTTCTCCAATGTATTCCAACGGCTTTTGCACTTGTTTTCATCGTTTGGGAACTATGTTCCTGTGCCTGTTGGTGACTACCACTACCATGTGATGCTTGCGATTGCTTTGCTTGCGTTCATTTCTGCGTTATCTACGTTTGCGACTCGTCTGCCTAGCAAAACTCACAGTCCTTTCACACAGACGCATTACCATTCTGACTAAGATCTGGATGCAGTCACTAACCGTACACCCAGCTGCCATTCAGGCTTACACACTTGGCCCTAACACGAACGCGCGTGGCGCTTGTTGTTGTGTTCATTGTTGCTTGTTGTTGTGTTCCGAAACGAACAGATTTTCTTACCCGCCTAATCAGGATCGCGTTTCCATTGTACAGGGTGGCTACGTCTCGTCGTCGGCAAGCAAGTCTCTGTCGGTGAACAAGAAGGTCAACATTCTCAACAAGCCCAGAGGTGGCGGAGGCGGCAGCTCGGGAGCAGCGAGCAGTAGTGCGGGCGGCGGCGGCTACAGCTCGTCGGCGAACAACAACGAGGCTAGCGATGCCGGACCGCCGGCCGCGGTCTTGTCGGTGAGTATTCTTTCTTTGCCCAAAGTGTTACATTATTTACTGACTGTCTAAAACCAACAGGAAAAGGACCTGCGCAGCATTCAGGACGAGATACGCAAACTGAAGGCGATCATTGTGAAGCAGGAAAACCGCATTCGCGCCTTGGAAGCCAAGGCCAATGCCGGAAATGGCGACGAAACGGACGCCCGCAATAAAAACGGAAGCGGCGGTGGATCATCCGCGCCAGCAGCCGCCGCCTCCTCTGAAAGCAAAGCCAGCGAAAGTGCCGAAGACCATGAGTCCACGTCAAAAACAACGGCAGCGGCACAGCAAGCGGACTAGGCCCAGGAAAACCACGACTAGGACTGGACTGGAGGAAAAATAGAACTGCTTGTAGAAACTCGTCGTTGCTGCTTAGTTTCTCTAAAGCGCAGAGGAAGAATCGGAAGAATAAATGAGAAGAGTTATTGTCAATATTGTCTATTATGATTATGGTTTCGATTATTTATTTTGTATAATTTAATATTAGGAACTTAGCGAGCGAAATCAGTGAAGCGCGCGGCACAGATAGAGATAGAGCAAACCAAACCGAACATCAAATCAATCACCAGCGAATGCGGAGCTGAAACAGTTAACATAATATAATTAACATTATATCCTGCCAAAAATATGTAAAATTCTAACGAACTACCTACGAGACTCGCCCAACACCAAGCTGAACCAAAGGCTGATCGGATAACGAGGCCCTTCGCTCTTTTTGTTGCCACGCAAGTGTAAAATTGTTGTAACTTTAACAAAGGCAAAGCATAGACTTAACCTCAAGCCTCAATAACGTTAACCTTTTCCCATCAATTTTGTACGATCCCCCTCCATAAAAAGCCTGTATATTTGTAACTCCCACAAAAAGGGAAAGATAACATGACAATAGCCGCTGATTCGATACTGTCCATCCTAGACCAGGTCCCCTGCTATCGTCGCCTGTATCAATTATGAATTTAGTTACAAACCGATGGGGGCCGTTGGACACCTTTAATTTTTGTATTCAACATTTTTCGTCTTTCGTAAAAACTAATAATGTCATGTATTTTTGATTAATAATAGGAAATACATAAAATTGAGCAACAATAATTAAATTAACCAGCGAAAATATTTTGTAAACCATTTCTTTTTAATTCTCGGCTTCTCTTGAATGTGACTTGTTACAAAAAGCCAATAATAATAAACTTAAATTGTTGTTGCTGCCAAAAATGTAAGCAGCGCGAGAGTATCATTAAATTGCCTACCGATTTTGTAACACTATTAAATTGTAAAGTGCAGACTATATACACATGTATAAATAATATATTCTATATACAAATCATTTACAATTTGATATGAAATAAATCAATATACAAGCTGGCAGAGGAAACACAGAATTCTGCCGACTTCATGACAATAAAAAGCCATGATTTCTTACAAAACCGTTTGCTCTGGTTTGATTTTGTTTGGAAGGTCATTTGTCCTTTGTGGGAATGATTACAAGGGATTCATTAATTTAAATTAAAATAAATTAATTTAAAATATATTAAATCTTGCAGACACTGGGGTTCTGCTTTTAATTATATAAATAAGTCAACTTAGTGGCAACCCCTCAATAGTTGGGTTAACCAAAATATATATTGAAGGCACATCTTGTATATGTGTGCTGCAGAAATATATACATTTAATTTATAGAGTTGAACGTGCAGTAGTTAGTTTTAAGTGTACATAATTAGGAAACGTTTTCCAGTTATCCCATCTTTCAATTGGAATTGAATTGAATACATTTTAAAATATTCCTTTACACAAATTTATATTATTATTTTAAGGATTTGCCTTTAAATATCCATTTAGTCCCTTTGAAAAAAAAATGCGTTCGCTCTCTCAGCGTTTTGCTGCATAAGGCTAATCAAACCTATGATCATTAATTGAGTATGGTTTAATGCATAAAATCAAAGTATCGCTGACGTTATTGAAATGTCAAGTATGCTATCTTTAGATAAATAAATAAACATCAATAAATTATAATTAGCAAAAATATAAATCATCATATAGCTGCCAAAAGAAAAAAAATTTAATTTATTTGCTCAGAGATGTAGCCATTTTATATTATCTTAGAATTTCGCTTTTATTTGTATGCTAATCGGATGATTATATCATATAGCAGCCTTAGAAACGATCGTTAAATGCGGAGGAAAATGCTGTTTCTAAAAACTGTAATCTGTAAAACTGTAGAATATAAAAAGCGAACTAAATTGTATAAATTATTTATTTAATTCTTGTTATTTTTTCTTTTTATACCATGTACCGTAGGTACAAAGGTATATTAATTTCGTGCAAATGTATGTAACAGGCAGAAGGAAGCATTTCCGACCCCATAAAGTATATATATTCTTGATCAGCATCAACAGCCGAGTCGATCTAGCCATGTCTGTCTGTCCGTCTGTCCGTCTGTCCGTCTGTCCGTCTGTCCGTCTGTGTAAACGCCTAGATCTCAGCAACTATAAGAGCTAGAGTCACCAAATTCGGTATGTAGGTCGGAATGTTTTGCAAGCAGATCAAGTTTGTTTCAGATTTAAAAATTTCCCTCCCACTCCCCCGCAAATCAATAAAATCAATAAATCAATAAACGCCTAGAGCTCAGCAACTATAAAAGCTAGAGCCACCAAATTCGGTATGTAGGTCGGAATGTTTTGCACGCAGATCAAGTTTGTTTCAGATTTAAAAATTTCCCTCCCACTCCCCCGCAAATCAATAAAATCAATAAATCAATAAACGCCTAGAGCTCAGCAACTATAAAAGCTAGAGCCACCAAATTCGGTATGTAGGTC
>VNJV01017176.1:0-13809 GCA_008042635.1 Drosophila nikananu
AATAAAAATCAAGGCAAGGACAAAGGGATGCCCGCCGACACGGTGCTAAATTAGTGAAAGGGTGACCCCGATTTATTCAGATCGTATGGGGGATTATCAATGGGAAGCAGCAATTGGATAATGAAAATAAAATTCGTTTTGGTCACGTGCTTAGGGAAATATGAAATGATTATTTATGAAAGCCCATGAAGAAAATCATTTCTTTAAGCCATTCCCAGGCAGATTTCTAATTGAAGAAACAAAACCCCGATAAAACCAGTAGCCAATTCAATTAACTTGGCTGCCAGTGCAGTTGAGTCGAGTTGAGTGAAGGCCTGCGGCCGGAGGCGTAAAATTTTTAATTAATCCAGAATCCGGAGAGTGCTCTGGAGAGTGCTTCGCCTTCCTACCGATTCCAGCTCGAAAAATCCAAAACCATGGTGGCCAGCACCTGGTGGACTTTTTAGCAAATCCATTGGCTGCATTTCTGATGGACATTTGGCATCTGTTTCTGACCGAACACCATGCCGGACGAGGTGCGTCAAACAAAGTTCCTGCATTTGCCAGCCTTTGGCATTTCGGTTTTTTCACTTCTCCACTCATCACAATTTTTGATTGCACAATTTAATTTTAATTTAATTTGTTGTATCCTTTTTACCAGCACACTGTTTGCATAGGCAAACTGAGAAATTAATATTTACATTTATGCAAAATAAATTCCCAGTTTTTATTTGCCTTCTCAGTTGATTGACATCTGCAGCCGAAGGGTTAAAATTTCTGTAATTAGAAGAGAATCAAATTTATTTTTCTGTTTGCTCAGTTTGAGGTAGGTTGGAATCGCCATACAAATTAAATTATATCATTCTTGCTGGGTTGAGGATGCTCAAAAGGTCACACAAAAGTGTCTCGCAAACATTTTATGTACATAGAAGCTGGAAGAGAATTCTGAGTTCTCTCTTTCTCCACGCATAAATGTCTGGTTTGCTGTCTTATGTGCTGGTTTACGCATTCCAGCAGGTCAGCAGCACAGTTCAATTAACTCTTATTAAATGTTCTTCAAAAATCAGGGGCGGAGCTAGACGCTTTGAGCGTCAAAAATATATTTATTTGCTATTTTTATTTCTTATCCCATTTTATTTGAAAGAAATATAAATGAAAGCTAAGTATTTTATAGATAATTTTACTTATTTAAAAAGGCTGTATTATTAACTTAAGTTTCCCCCTACTACGCACCTGATTTTTCCATAAAGAAATCTGAAATTGAGTGAACCAAGGGCCGCGGCACGTCACTCAGTCGACTTCGAGGCTTTGTGCGTAGACGGCCAGGAAAAAAGGTTCTTTTAAAAATACAAAAAGCTGAGTTAATTAAGTGCTACTGACAAATTAATATAAAAAACTATTGTATAATAAGGTTACAACAAACGCAGCATAATTAAAAAGCGGACAATGGGAGAGGCAATCATCGGCATCGCTGGCAAGGACCTGCCATGGGTGAGTGAAGTGCATATATATCGATCAAACTGAATGACAATTGATTGAGTGCGGCGCCGATAAACAAAACAAAAAGTGCAATAAATATAACGAGCTTTGCCGCAATTTGTTGTTGACCCTACACGTACGTTGAATTGAGGTCAGAAAACCCCGCTGACCTGAAGTTATGGGTTAATGTTTTTGGTGCCTGCCTCTAGCCTCGCCTCGCACATTGCAATCTCGCTTTACAGTGCCATTGCCTGACGTCATAAAACCCGTTTTAATAATAATTAATGTTGGAAAGGTTTAATTTTAAGACCATTTGTTAGTAGTTTACAGTTGGATCAATTATGAAGAGGCGCTTGTGCGTCTGCCAGTAAATCCCCTCCCCAGAAATTAACGATATTACAGCCAAAGTAGGTCCACAGTCAAGCGTTGTACCCTTGACAGTAATTGGTAATTGCTATGGAACTCCCGAGTTAATTATAAGGGAGAAATTTAATTCAAAGTTAAGCTTAGACAATGGAAAACCTCGTTAAGCCTTGTAGAGCAAAATAGGTAACGCCCCAGTCGATAAAGGGGCGGCATTTTCAATGTCTGGGATTAATAAGTTCAAGAACTTATCTGGAACTAGTTTTCATTATGTAATTGATTTACTAAGTGAATTTACGTAGGTATGATAATTAAATTAAATATAATTTTGCTTTCTTTGGTAAGGTATTTTTTATGATTAATAAAGAGAATACCTCTTTAAAATTGAAATTAAGCATGCCTAAAAGTATGCCAACTTCAGTCTTAAATCTTAACATAAACTCATTATGCGGCTAACAGTGCCATGATATAAGATTAAATATATGTTTGAAAAAAAATTAATTAGTTCACTACAAATATTTATATTTTTTAGGTGGGATATCACCTTAAATGTACACAAATAATCTAAAATACATTATTCTTATTTATTTGCTATATAAATTTTAATAAAATGAATACAATTTAAATCAATACAAGTAAAGGAGTATTTTAACAGAGGAACATCATTTTTTACCAAGCATATTACATAAAATATTTTTTTTTAAATGAATTTCACTTGCAATCCATCCACAATTAATCACCAACTGAAATGAGAGTTCCTCAACAAATGCCAAGCATTTTCCACAAATTAAAACATCAAGTCTGCGGGTAATTATTTCCATTTCAACGCCTCCAAATAACGGCAAGGGGGAAAACTTTTCGTTTTCTTGGCCGCGTTAAGAAAGAGATTTGTGTGTGTTGAGTTTTGCGCCGCATTCTGGGCCTGCAGGGCCAATGTTGTCCTTCAGGCGGCAATTGAAAGAAACAAATATATATAAAGTTGGCCAACAAGCATGCCGTTCCGTTGTTGGGCCAACTCCTCGGGCTTCTAGGCCAGTCGTCTGTGAATTATGGCCCTTGGAGCCGAAGTTAAATATTTTGTAAGTCCGCTTATATGTGGCTGTGAGTAATTGAATTAATGGATATGTAAAATAAAAAAATAACAACTATTTCTGCACTTCACGTCATATTTTGGCAATATTTTTGGGGTCGTCAGTATATTGTTTTCGGCTAGGTCATATTTCATGAGTCTGGCTCGTGCTGTCTGATTTCCGATTTACTTGGCAATGAGAGATTCCGTTTGATCTTCTCGATCTCGGCGGGATTTTTTGGGCTAGGTCACCTCTCCGGGGCCTGACACTCGAGACCTGTTTTCGTTTTCGTTCAACCAACAGGTGAATCAACTCTCAATGCTAAGGAATAAATAGTGTCTCGTTCTGGTCCACACCCTTGTCGCACAATAAAGTACAACGAAAAATGTTTGTTTCAGGTTCAAAGTTCGTATTTAATTCCGGCCCACGCTGTCTATAGCTGATACCTGGGATATCCAGACGAATCCGAGCCCAAGATTCCGTGTCAAGTGTCTGGCAAACAAACTGAAAGTTTTGACATAAAACTCATTAAAGGGCCAACAGTGTCGAGGGCTTGGCCCGGTTCGAAGTGCAGGGAATCGTAGTACATTCTGATCTGAGCCATAACGAAATTACGATGCCCCCTCTAGTTAGCAATTTGGTGTGAATTGAATCTCGAATATTAATGGGTACGTAAGAAAATCTAACGAGCTAACGAACACTCTCAACTACGTCAATTTTAAAGAAACATATATGCTAAAATCAGGCAAATAAAGTATAAAAACTATATTTTTCTGGGACGGGAAAAGAGTAGATTCTAGGTGAGACTTCCTAAAGACTTCTGAGAAATTTTAGAAAAGTGTTTGGGAAATATGTAGTTTTAACCTGGCTACAATTTTGTCTATAACTTAAAAATATTTCATGTCTTTTTCTTAAACTTTTACTATTTAAAGGGATCTCAAGTTAATTATTTCATTTTTGTGAAAGTTAGAAGCGTTATTTATACATTTGCATTGTTGAAAATTCTTTTAAAATAAGTAAATAAAATAAATTTTATGAGAGAGTTGTTGACCTCTGCAGTTCACAAATTTTGAGATGGAAAGTTTGCAGACAACTTAATATAATTAATTCGTAAAGAAAGGGAATTTACCAAAAGCACTTAGCTCCTAAAATATTTAGTCTTAAAAAGAGGTTTGTGTTCTTTTAAAAGGTAATATCACACATTTGTCAAACAAACTCAACTTTTCAGTCAAAAAATTACCATTCCCACTTATTTGTGGTTATTTTTTTTTGTCACTTGGTCGCTTAAATCTCAGTACCAAGTACCAAAGAGTGTATCATGCAGTTAAGATCGCCATCGCGGGCACTTAAATCGAACGTGCCGTTAACTAATCACCCATTTAAACTCCAACTCCGGCTCCGAATCCGGCAAACTTGAACTTGCAATGAGTGTTATAAAAATGAGGAGGCTCTGTAAAATAAAAAATTAACTGAGACGGAGGCACATTCCTCTTGCCATTCAAGTGGAGCGACGTCTGCCGCCGCTTTTAATGTCCACCGTGGCCTTTTCCGCAAAATGCTGGTAATTATAATTATAAGCAATATAAATTAAAATTTTTGTTTGCCCAAAGACGAGCGACGACCGCCGAGTTGCCGGACAACATGTGTCGACGCATTGTCAAAATATAAAACAAAGTTTATGTTTCACAACCTGTGCAATTAAGTCGTTCTTGTCGACTGCAACCTTCGTTCGTGGCTATTAGATTAAGGTCTTTTGGGGCCAAATAACTGCAGTGGCATCCTTGGCCGATAACCGTACTAACTGACTCTTGACTCGGTGTGTCATTTGTAAGCCGTGCGAATTCCGGACTCCAGGCAGTTTGCCAAGCACTTGAGGAACGCATTGAGTGCTGTACAGGTTTGACCCTAAATTCGCATTGAACTGCGGCTAGAACTTCCTTTGTTGTGGCGGCAAAATGTGCCACAAAAAGAGGGAGCTTCCGAGTTCCGGTCATGCTATTTAGTGTGCTGAAATCTAAAGTAAGCAAGGCGCTGTCATCAATCATCAGCGCTCGGCGACTAAAGCTTACATAGCAAAAATATTGACATGTAAACTATATAATCTGCAAGTAAGTGAAAATATTTAATAGGGGAGATTGAAATACATAATCTATACTGAATTACATAATGATTTTGCTTAGATCTGTTTGGCTTAACTCACATTCCAGTCTTATATACTACTACTATTTATAGTTCGAGAAAGTTATGATCCGATTTAACTACCATATGTCCTTCAGCGTTGCTCATAGAATTTTATGACCAAGTTCTTGGCATGAGGTTTCTAATTGAAGAGTTCAGCAGTTCCCGTCTTGGGTGAGATAAACAAAAGTTAATATCTGTTTACAAGTATTAATATGAGTAGTTATGACGTCAATATGCTTACTACTACAGTCCACTGATCAACAGCGATTTGCTTTAGTTAAAAAGGCCTGGAACCTGAGGGGGGAATTAATGGTCAAGCCCCCGCCGATAACACCACTTAGTGTTAGACACATAAAAACAATTGCGGCGTGTGGAAAATTTTCCACTTCGGTTTATAGCTTGGCCCTTAGGGAGTTGGGGAGTTTTTCACAACTCTTGCACACTTTGCCTTCAAGGTGGATAATTCGGGGTTTATTATTTGTAATTGATAAAGCATGCTTTATGAATGGGATCAGACAATTGCAATTAGCCTTGATTTTATCGTAAATGCACTAAGGAAAAATATTTAGAGTTTAGTATAAGGTGGTTCAAGAAATGTACATCAAAATAAAAAATATTTCATATAAGTATTTGTCAAAGGCTTCGAAAGAATTCAATAAATTCCCAAAAACAAGTTTCAAAAAAACCCTTTACTTCAAGAGGAAAAGGCAATTCTTTCCAGGCCGTCGAATCGCATATCCCTCAGCGAAAAACCCCAAAAGTCGGAAATACCAAGAGGAAGCAATAAAAAGTCCGCCAAGTTCACTTAACTAGAACCACGCAAGTCACCAAGGCGATAAAAAGGCGACGAGAAAATAAAGTAAACAAGTAAAAAGGTAGCCCAAAGTACGGCCAGTGACTCGGCATAAAGGCGAAGAATAAATGTAAGAAATATGTATATTTAAGAAAGATACAAAAAAAAATCCCCGAAAGCCAAGCAGAAAAGGAAAACCCAACACGCTGGCCAAACTCACCACAAAGCAGCTCAGCTAAATTGCCAAATTTCTGGTCTAAACGGAGCGAGGATTGCGGCACCTGGCTGTAGTACTTGTATCTCACAGATACACAGGTACACACAGTTACTCAGATACTTGGCGGCGGGAGATCGGCTCAGTTTTAAAAGCGCTCGTACTTAGTCGGCGATCGCTGCCGACGTAGCAGCCGCCGCCGCTGCCTGAAGCCCGGGGTTTTTACACAAAAACGTCTTGCCCAGACGACGGTCCATTCATGCGAGTTTTTCACTCCGACGCGTCAACTTCGAAACGAACGACACATGCTCTCTCGGCAGCAGCGGGCGCGATCGCAGCTAAATTCGCCACTAAATGCACCTCAAATCGGTTAAGTAAATGGCCCGAATTCGATGGATAACGCGACTATGAGTTCTTAATTGATTCAAACCCATCCTAATTGGCATAAATTCAATTAGTCGGTCGGTCAGTGAATATGCAAAGAGTTTAGAGACAAGAAATACTCCCCGAAATATTCCCACTCGCTAGCGATAGCGAAAGCCCAACTTTGGATTAGCCGCACGGCAGCCTTCTGTAAGAATTATTGCAAACGTAAGTGTCAAACGGGGCGTATACGTTATTTCTTTGCCAAGCTAAGAACAACGGGGCGTATGTGCCACATTCTGTGCAGGAAATTAATAATAAGTAATATCAAAGTGCGCGGTTTCATAAATTATAATATATTTTCATGTCAAGTGTTGAAATTATTATTAATGTCTTGCCATTAAAAGGTTTTGCGGTTTAACTGTTATGTTTTCATTAAGTGCAGGTTGATTAATGGTTGGCCATTTGTTTGTTGAAATTTAAAAAATTCCAAGAAAGTTAAGATTTCTTAATTGAAATATTGGAAAAAGTGCTTAATATGGTCAAGGTATTGAATATAAGTTTTATATTTTCCCAGAAATTTTTACATTTGATTTAATGTAAAAGTTTTCTTAATAAAAAATTTTCCTTTTTCTCATTATTCAATTATTAATAATATTATCCAATAATATATATCATTTAACATTTAGATATTAAAATATTTCCAAACAATATTCCCTACTTAAAATTAGAACGTAAAAACTGTTAAACTTTAATTAAAAAAATTTCTTGTAAAGAAAGAAATCATTAAAATCAATCAGTAAGTGTTATATCACTAAAATATTTATAATCAAAGACGGCTTCTTTCAGCTTATACAATTCTCAAATCAATAATCTCAATTTTCTTCCATGTTTTCTGTAATTCGTTTTATTTCCTTTACTGTTCAATTTAATCAAATAGGCCAGCCATCGCCCTGCACCTTTTCAATCAAAATCTGCGGTTCAATGTGCGCATTTATAATTGGATTATACATATTAACGGCGCTGTCAAAAATCTCATTTTAATCCCGAATCAATTAAACTGATTACAAATGCCAAATGGCCACTCTTATCAGGCACAGAAAACAAACCCAGACATCTGAAGCCTAATCAGAGAAGCCCTTGCCCAACGACAAAGCTCTTAGGTTTGTGTTTGCTTTAATTTATAAACAGTGTTTCGGTTTCGGTTTCGGTTGGGGTTTTTCTTGGCTCGTTTTCTGTTTTGTTTTTTATTTTTTTCGTAGTTTTTTTGCAGTCTGCAATTAAGTGTAAACATTTTGCAAGTTATGCAAAATAACGGCAATGCGGTGGTTATGAGCGGTCATTTCTTGAGTCTGAGTGTGTGTGTGTTTGTCTCTTGGCCAAATGCATATTTTGGAGTCTGTCGATCTGTTTTTCGGTAGGGGATTTCGCAAATATGCAACAACAGACACGTACCGAAGTCCGGTAATGATGCGTTACTTCCCCCTCCGCCACTGCATTAAGTTTGACCCACTTGATCACACTCACACATCGAGTTCAGGTCAATGTTAAGGTGAAATGCGCTTAGCAACAAAGGTGACCTTTAAGTCTACGGATATTTCTGGATATTGCAATTGATTTATTCACGCGTTCCTTGCGAAATAGTTTATGACCCCAGCTGGAAGCAGCAGAGTTAAGAGAGCACACAAAGTAAATAAAAGCAATAAAAATTGGGAAATTTGTTGTGTGAAATGGTGTGAAATTTTAGGGTCAGTCAACAAGCATACGTAGAATTGGAAATGTTAAATAAATGAGTAACCAGTGAAGGTTGCTAGTGACGGTTATGAGATGACCCCAAAAAAGGGAAGCAATTGGGGACAATTTTGAGGAGTCTTATGAGGAGAAAAAAGTCTTTGTATAGGCTTATAAATTTTTAAATAAATAAAATATGTAATATAATATATGGTTTTAACGATTATGTATCAAATTACATTTACCCTCCAAATTTTTGGCCAAATAAAAGCTTAAAAATAGCATAACTAAGCTAAAAATACATTAATTTATATTCGGAAAACTGTTCTGAGTTAGTTTTTGCAAGGCTAATAAAACTGCCTACAGAATATATATTTATTTTAAAATATTTTTTTTCCAATTTTTTTTTAATTTTAACAATTAAACCCCTTAAAATTTTCGACAAAATTTTTTAATTTTTTTATTCTACCAGACATAGCTAGATCGATTCTCCTGTTGATGCTGATCAAGAATATATATGCTTTATAGGGTCGGAAATGACTCCTTCACTGTGTTCTGTGCTTCTGACTGATATTATAAAACCCCGAAAGCAGTATTCAAATTTAAATATTTATCCTCCATAATTTTAGGCAAATTAAAGCTTAAAAATATAATAACTAAGTTAAAAATACATTAATTTTAATTCGGAAAACTGTCTTGAGTTAGTTTTTATACGGCTAATAAAACTGCATACTGAAAATCAATTTATTTTTAAATTCATTTTTTTCTATAATTTTTTACAATTTTAACGAATAAACCCCTTAAAAGTTTTGAAAAAAATCTAAAAATTTTTTTATTCTACAAAACACGGCTAGATCGACTCGGCTGTTGATGCTGATCAAGAATATATATGATTTATAGGGTCGGAAATGACTCCTTCACTGCTTTGCAATCTTCTGACTAAAATTATAATACCCTGCAAGGGTACCTATAAAATCTAAACAAAATGTAAATTACAAGAAAACGAACTTAGCTTCAGGTCTTACCACACTTTTTCCATTATTTTAGGTCCTACTTAATCACGCCACCTTTTCGCTTAACCCCAAATCAGTTTCACTTTCAAGCTTGAACCGCAGACAACGATCTTAGCAAAATTTCCAACGGTGTCTCCGCCGCCTTACACACCACTTAGCTAGTCACTCATCCCAGTCATCCGCCCATCTATCTGCCCATCTATCCGCCCACCAATTGGCCAAACTTCGGCATGGACACAGAAGTTGTCTTAAATTAACTGAAAGCTAAAAAAAAAGAGACCTTTAAGAGCAATAGACGTCACACAAAAGGCTACAAAGTGATCGCTTTGTTGCTTCGGCGTTTTCCTAACCGTTAAATTGAAATATTGACTTAAGTTTTTTGATGTGTGCATTTTTAGTCGTTTTTTTTTTATTTTTTATATTATACTTTGTTGTTGTCACTGATTCATTTCGGCAGAGGCCCGGAGCAAGCACACTTGCTAATAACCGAGCATACAATACGCTTACATAATGAGCGAGCCACGCTCTTTAATAACCAAATAGCCGATTGGCCCCCTGATAAGCGCAAGAAATTGGCAAATTGCCGTTTGCCGGCTTAAAGTGCGAGAGATCCATCAATCGCCGAAGTTTGGCCGCAGGCGAGACAGGCGAATATATAGCCATATAGTTATGGCACGGTGACTTAGGTCAGGATTGAAGTTGGCCGGTCCCATGGCCCACCCGCAGGCACACTTGGGAAAAAAATATTGGCATACCCCGTGAGCTGGAGATTATTTTATGACAAAATAATATAACTTTGAGCTTTTATAAAATCAGTTTTATATATTACAAAACATAACTTAACTTTTCTTTTAAACAAAATTAACATAAGCCTGTGTAAACTGAAACGAACTTTTGTATAATGAAGTTTAATAAGCTTAATTTGCTTGTTGGTGGTTCAATTTCTTTATGTGCAGACACCAGACGACCTTGCCGGCTCAATTTCTCTGACAAGCCGATCAGACCCTTCTCAAAAACGGCGGAATTTATGCATAATTCAAGTGAAGTGCGCACTCAAAAAAGGGTCTTTTTCGGTTGGAAATTCTCGGGCGTAATTGGAGCATTTCGCGAATGGTTTCGCCAAATACAAATATATAAAGAAAAAGAAATACAATGCCGAAAATGGCCCATAAAATGTGCCCAAAAATAGATGGCGAGAGAGTGAGTTCGTATAAATTACAACACTCGACGCAGCCTGCTGACGAGTATTGGAAAATGTTTGCCAATAATGTTGCCGTTGATGGAGCGGCCGGCCACGCTTCAGCGATTGGCCACGGCTTTTGGCCAGGTCTGTGACTGAAACTGCAACTGCCACAAGAGTCCATGACGTTCGCAATAATCTTGTTAATGTTTTTAAGCCACTCTCAGCTCTCAGCTTGAACAGGGCGCGTGTTAAATGCCGAAGCAAATAGTCAAGTGAAGTGGAAGATGAGAGCTTAATGGGGAGTATGAACCGAATGGCAACAAATTGAAAAGGGTTATTAATTATTATAGCTTCTTGAAAATTATAATCATTTCTGTTGGACTTGAATAAAATAATGATAAACATTATTAAGCAAGGAAAAGTAAAATACAAATTTCTTGGCTTGACTTTTCCTAAATCAAAATAATTATATGAACTTTGTGCTTTACTAACTACTTAAAAGGTTAATTTCTTTTAAACGATTCTTAAGTCACCTGACATAATGGACCTCAATGACTTAATTTTCTATTAAAACAATGGCAATGTTCTCTTCATTAAGAGTCATTAAATTTATAGTCCCAAGAACCCTTGCCTTAGTCAGCATTTAATTTCAATATCAAGTTCGTTGCCTAAGTCTTTCGTTTCAAAATTATTACTCTGAACTTGCACCATTTATTTTTTTCAATTTCTTAAAACAACAATAATTATAATTATTATTACATCAAGTTGAATGTGAATGTTGCATTACTTAATGCCATTTAAATTGTTTACATGGCTGCAGTTGCTACCATTTAAAGAATGATTTGTTGCGCTTGGCCTGGCCAGGTGAGCTATGAATGAACACATGTAAATATGTCTGTTTGAAAGCTTTCGCTAAACAAAACAAAACAATACAAACTTATATATGCGTGTGGCATAAGAAGAGCTCAACTACGGGCTAAGGAAAGTGTGGGGCTGTCAAGCGTAAAACGCGTGTAGCAAGTATAAAAATTATTTATTTTATCGGGACAATTTACTCTAAATATTTTAAAATATGTCATGCTGTTTTTATCATTTCCTTCGGTTTCATTCGATTTTTTTGTAGACTAAAACTTTATTTCCCGTGTAGTGATGGGGGCAAAGCCAAATAAATGCCCTGCCCCGTTGTACAGGCTGCAATTAGAGCTAAATGAGCGACCAACCACTTCTGGGTTCGATCTCGGAAACTTCCGTAAAGATTTTTATGTTTATCTCAATGTCAACAGCAGTGGCGAGATGAACGAACCCTTTGGGATGTGAAATCGGAAACCGAAAAAAAGGACTGCCTGCGCAGTTTCAATAATTGCATACAATTTGCCAATCAACGCGTTCCCAACGATGCCAATTATGAAAGGCCAGGCCCTTTCGAGGGCTCAGCTCTTTGGTTCCTCCACTTGACCATGGCTTATGAAGCCATTCAAGAGCGCTCTCTGTAATCAGGCGGCGCAGCACAAGGAAGCGCTGATGATTCCCCCCTCAAAAAAAATTGATATTTTATATATGTAATAAATACGAATGGGGAAACAACAAAAAAAAAAATAACTATAAAATTATAAAGCGTTGGCTGCCAACCAAAATTAAGCAGAAATTTATTAAAAATGCATAAAACAGGCCGAAAATCTCGCACCAAACTGGATCTGGGGATAAATGCAAGAGCCTGCAAAGAGAAAAGTGGCGCGTGACCTTCGCACTACTGCCGCCTGCAGACTGCAGACTGCAGACAGCAAGCTGAAGCTGCTGTGTGAAATTATTAAATCAGCAGCAGCAACAGCAACTGCGGTGCCAAGAAACCAAAACAAACAACCGCCAAGAGGAGAGAGAGAGAGAGAAGCGGAGACAAACAGGCGGAGAAGCAGGCACTGGAACTCCAGTGGCTGGCTGCTGGCTACTGTTTGGCGAACTTGAGATGCACTCGACATGGTAGTTGAGGGGGGAATATTTTCTTGTAATATTTATACAGGCGTGTAGCAGCAAAGCCCAGGAGGTACAATACCTGAGAAGTTATTAAATCAAAATCATTCAGTTTTTATTTAACTTTCGAATATTTTTCTGTTTATTAAGGCAGGTGTCTGTCTTCGATGATTAATGGAACTCCTTAAATGAAATATCCGAATTTTAAAAAATTTAATCTATTTCAAAGGCAATTTTCATAAAATTTACCTACTATTTTGATTAAAAAAATGTCCTTTAATTTTCTTTAGACAATATTCCCCTAATAAATGATATATCCCCAGTCATTGCTAACGTTTTCCCTAACGTTATTAACCATTTAAAGCTCATAAAACTCACAGCTTAAATGTTGGTTTTCCCGAAGCTGATATCAACGCGGGAAAATTGATCAGAAATCGGGCCAATATAGTCTAGGCGCCAAAGAAGGCGCACCTCTTGACTCACACTTAGAAATGCACGCGAGTAACATGCAACATCCACAGCGACAACAACCACTGCAACTGCAGCAACATTTTGGCAAATGCCAACGAACGCTGCCTTATTTTTGTATTTCTCGAATTCAGGCAGACAGAGCGGCTAACTTCAGTGGCTCAGTATCTTGGTGGCCTGCTGGCCAAGCAACCTACTTCTGCTAATGCACAGAGACAAATATTCCATTGAAAGAAGGGAGATAATAAAAAGAGTATATATAGAAATATTATAACGATTTATTATAACATTACCAGTGACCTTTTGAGTACTCTAAACATTTTTATAATATTCTTGAGACTATAAAAGAGAACATCTACCATTTTTGCCATGTGCAAACTGCAATTGAAAGTGAGGCTGAAGCCCCAGTCTCTTGGCTATACCTGGAGCTGGTGCTGGAATCGGGTTGGGTATCGTCGCCGTCGCCGTCGTCGGCGTCGTCAGCTGTTAGAAAGCTTCGCTGGACAGCGGCACAGTGGCATGTGGCAATTGCAACACATCCAGTTGCCATATATACTGGATGTGGATGTGGATATCGATGTGGTTATAAAACCGTATTTAGGTCAATCAAATTTTCGCATTTGGCATTTTGAAATTTCTTTACGCAAATGCTTGTGCTATTTTTTAATGATTTTCTAACCATACCAATCCAGTCTCGTGTTGCTCTCTCGAATTGCATAATAAGCCAAAGAAGCCAGTCGGCTAGCCAGCCAGCCAGACAGCCAGACAGCCAGACAGCCAGCTAGCCAGGTGACCAGGCCGTGGCCAATAAGCACAAAATTGTAAAGAAACGTGTTTCACTTTTTAATTTTTTTGTTGTGGGGACTTCTTAATGGACTGGCGCTGTCGCTGTTGGGGCGTGATTTTGTGGGCAAGGAGTGTTGTTCAAGGAGTTAATGGGCGGGGGAGTGGCCTCAGAAGATAATAATAAATAATGCCGACTTCCGACTGTTGAACTTCGAATG
>VNJV01017192.1:0-21494 GCA_008042635.1 Drosophila nikananu
AGACGGACAGACGGACATGGCTAGATCGACTCGGCTGTTGATGCTGATCAAGAATATATATACTTTATAGGGTCGGAAACGTCTCCTTCACTGCGTTGCAAACTTCTGACTAAAATTATAATACTGCAAGGGTATAAAATTCCGACTTTTTCTTAGTTTTTTTTCTCTTGAATTCCTCTTTTTTACGTTTTTTTTTTTGATAATCCAGGCTTTTTTTTTTATAAAAAAAAGAAATCACTGCTAATTAACTGTGATGTTTCCACTTTTTCCCCGTCATATTTGTCTTTTTTTTTTAATTCAGATGTGGGAAAACATTCAGAATAAATAAAAATATATTATTTTAAAACATATGTATCAGGCCCGTGCGCACGGGGGGGTTTTGGGGGTTGTAACCCCCCCCCCCCATGGAGAATTTTTCACAGACATTTTTATAAACAATACAGCACTTATAATTATTGAAAAAATGTATTTCGATATTATCAGCCGTGCTTCGGTTTTCGAAATCTTAAAATTTTAGCGCTGACACTATCGATGTAGTAGGGTTGTTGATACTATATCAAAATATCAATATATCGATACATTTCCTAAAGATGATATATTTATATCACGATTTTTGGTTTTCTGAAAAGTCTGGCAACGTTGGTCGTTCGATGTTAATCGATGCATCGATAAGTTTCAAAACATCTGCAATTAGTCGATTTAAATCACAACATTTGCGTTGCCAGAATGAACCAGGAAATAGTAAGTTTGGTGCTGCCAGACGTATTGAAAAAGTATGGAAATTACTTGTGACGTCACTATTGACCAGTTTTAAAAACTGTTACAAAATTACTGTTTTATTTCAAATGTGAAGGTAATAGATTGGGTTTTAATTTTTTGTTGTATTTTAAAACCTAAATGGACATTGTTATTTTTAAACAGAGCTTCTTAAAAACGTTAAGGTGTCTAGAAACTTTAACTCATTTATAAGAACTAAAAACGGAAATCCATCTTAGTGTAAACTGTAAATACTAACTGCTTGTCTTTACAGCAAACACCCATAGCAATTTCATTTTATTTTAATTTGTCATCTCGTAAATGCTGAGAATATAACTCTCACCCCGGCCATATAATTTCCGCCATTTATCGCTGCATCCGAGAGTGGCATTGCATTTATATAATACTCGCGCAAGGCTGACAAGGCGGGCAAGGCGGCCCAGAGCAGTGATTAGAGATGGAAGGAAAAGCGGCGGAAAACTGGCAGAACAGGTGCGTGGCTCTCTTGCCTTCTATCGTTTATTATGGCCATCTTTTCGCACACGGTTGTTTCTATTTTTTGCTTTTATTTTTTAATATGCACTGCCACTGCAGCCGCAATTTTCACTTTCCATTTTTATTGGCAACCCAACAACCGCTGGTGGACGGCGTCAAATATTTGGCCAAAAAAGAAATTGCACGACTGCCAAAAGGTTTTTACGTCTCCAAGCCACACACAGGCTTTCTTTTAATTAAAATTTGGTTTGTCGGTTTTCAGTCTTCAGTATTTTTTCAGTTTTATTTTATTTTCGGGATCTGCAAGTTGTCGTGTTCGGGGTATTAGTTCTGGGCGCGCTGGCGCTTAAAGCCGAGTCACGCCTGTCATATGCAGTTTATTTGTTTTTTGTATTTTTTGAGCCTGACTTTTAGAGCTTGGCTCTCTCTGATCTGCCCAAAAAGCTAACTGTAAACATTCACTTACTGACCTCTTTTTCGGCGGCAACTTCCACTTCCACCTCCACTCAATTTTCTTTAATGCACGCGACTCAGTCGCCGCCAATGATCAGCTTCTTCATCATCCTCCCGCTCCGCGCACAGTGGTCGATTTTATAGCTAACGGCGGTACAAAACCGGCCCAGTAACTTGGCTCAAGGAAAATGTGAAGGTTCAGAAACAATATATTTATACTTCTTAGGTTAGGGATCACAGATACTCAATGACTCCTAGGGACTGTGTGAAAAATTTAATTTCCATTGCAGGGTTATAAAAAAGACTTCAGTCACACATAAGATAGCAATAAAATCTGCTTTGCACATTTAAGGAGCCAAGTTTCCTTCTTTACAGAAAGTCTTTTAGAAAATGAACTTTGAACAGTGGTTTGTTTTTGAAAATTTTAAGATTTAAATCTACAATTGCTTTTTTTTTGTTTGGACAATCCAACAGATCTTTTCAATGATGATTGATCTTTAACGATGTTATATAAACAAAGGCGGAAACAAATTATCTAAAAAGTAAACTGAACAACATAAACATTTTAAGAGAGCAAACAATTAGGGAAATTTGTTAGCTTTTGTAAGCAAAGTAAGGAAAGGTGCGTTAAATACCTAAGAAACCCGTTAACAACCAGGAATTTGGTCAATATTTATACAACTTTTTTAAATAGGTTTTAATTAAAATTGTTGTAATATTGGTATTCAGGTAGCTTTTAAAATTTGATTAAAAGAAAACTAAAACATTTTCTTATATTTTTTTCAATTTAGTTTTTAAAATTTAACAACCAATGTCCGCCGTGAGAGTGTGCTTTGTGCTTGTGTGTGCGCTTTCTGGAGATCGTGTGTATGAGTGTATGACCCTTATTCGCAACTGCCGCTGAGGCGTAAAATTTATGGCTTTAGAGTCTACAAGTCTATAAACACAGCTTCCAGGCTGCACTTTCTACTGCAACTGAAATGCAACTGCCAATGGAACAAACCACCACCGCTGAAACCGAACCGAGCCGTGCATCGTCGTAGATCGCGCGAATCGTGGATATTGGATATTGGGTATTGGATAGAGGATGGGATCGAGTGTGTGCGTTATAATTTCAAATGCTGTTCGCCTTTTTGGTTGTATTTTGCTGCCACTTTTGGCAAATTAAATTTGTACACAAAACCGATTAGGCGGCAGACATGACCAAGTAGTTATTTTAAATACCGACAACTCCATTTAATCAATATGCCCAGAGGCAGGCAATACTGCACTCGAAATAATACTAATAATATATTGCAGATTTGAAGAGAGGTCTGCCCTTTTATTTATTTCTTGTAATATAGGATCTGGGATAGGGATATACTGCATATAAACGAGTCTTGCTTCTATTTTTTACACTTTGCTAATAGTCTTTTAAGGTATTTAAGTTAAAGTATGTTTTAGATGGAAATAGTAATTAAAAACATAAATATTTGGCTATTATTTATTTATTTTAGAGCTTAGAAAAGTTTCCTATAATAAATACTCGCTTATAATGCTAAAATATATTTTAAAGCAATGCATTTTTCAATAAGTGTAATTTGTGGTAACAAAAGGATTTGTTATTTCTCCTTTTAATTTACGTATTCGATAATTGTGTTCAGTTGCAATATGTTAATTGTATAAAGTAAAGAAATTACCTTAAGAGAGTAATTAGACTTATAATTATGCAAACATATTTATTATGTATGCAATTTTAAATGAATCGTTAAATGAAAAGTTAATTCCTTAAAATTAATTACAAAATCCTGTTATAATATCAACCTATAACTATAAAATAATCAATAAATTGTAACGAATTTAAGGAAACAGTTTAGTAATTTCTTTAAAAAAATTTCTTTGGCCTTTGAATACATTTGTTTATTTTTATTTCATTAATTTCACTACTCGATAACATTTAAGGACATTATTTCTTCTTCTTTATTCGCCTTGTTAATTATAATTATAATCATATACTACGAGCTGGCAATTTTTTCGAGTGTAGCCTACGCCGAAGCTTCTCGCCAGCCGCTGGATGCTCTGCTCTGCCGGCGCCGACTGCGCTGCCTTTCACTCATATAAATTTGTTGGCATTGCAAATTCGGTGCCATTCGTCGGCGCATTGTCAAACCTTTCTCTTCGTCCCAATTGGAGCTTAGCTTGCCAAGATTTCTGTGCATACCGTCGTGCCGGGGGAAATACGAAAAGCAGAAGCTGCAGCAGCAGAAAAGCAACAGTAGCAGCGTCAGCGTCCAGCGGAGACAACAATAAAAGCCTATAATTTTATGAATGTACATTGTACAAATCGGATGCGAGCTTGTGTGTGCCTGTGAGTGTGTCGGTCATTTTGAATGTGTTCTCGTATGTTCATTCATTGAAATCGCGGCGGCAACAACAACAATAAATAAAAATGCAATCGCCGCAGTCGCAGTCAACGTAAGCAGCATCAGCAGCCGCGGAGGCAGAAACAGTAGCAGCATCCAAAAGAGAGATCATTTCATATGCGAATCGAAACTCGAAGAGCGCGCATCAAAGTCAAATTCAAACGAAGGAAGAACCCGGAGCGAGAAGAAGAAGCTGCAGAAGAAAGAAGAATTGTTTTGTGTGAATAAAAGGCCATAGTACCGCAGCGACCAGAACGTAATTGAAATCAAATTAAAGGCGGGCAAAAATAATAAGAACAAAAAAAAGAAGCTAACGAAAAAGAAGCGATAAAAAAGAAATGATGCCCCATTGTGCGATTGTGTGAGAGGTCAAGTGCCCAGCAGGCGCAAAAGAGTGCGAGGAGAAGAAGGAGGAGCAGGCGGCAGCAGGAGCTTCAAGAGAGTAGCAGCGGCAGCCGTTACATTTCGGTTAATAGGCAAGCGCAAGCTCACACAACGAATGAACTCATAAAAGGGCCCAGCAGAGCAAGCGAGACATCATCAAAGCACCAGAAGAAGAATAGGCAGAAGAAGAAGAGCAGGCCAAGCCCAAATGACCGCAAGAATACCGTTAATTCGAATAGCTTCTGCGGTAATCTTGCACCAGTTACGATCGTTTATTTAGTCTTCGCGCTCTTCTTAGAGAGCGAGAGCTAGAGCGGAAGAGAGCCGAAGAGAGCGGGGAAAACTTTCTTCTTTCCTCGCGCGCGCACATACAGACAAAGCAGTGAACTTCAGCCGCGCCGCCCAAGTTTGCTACTACATATTTCAATTGTTAACGAGCGAAAGCGCCGCCGTCACGCACAGCAACAGCATTAGCAGCAGCAGCAGCATCTACGGCTAAATAGCAGGAAAGTGCAGCAGACAGTGAAAATGTACCAATCGCAGCAGCCCCCCGCCCAAACCCATGCGCCAGCCCAGAGATTTGGCCAGACTGTAAGCCAGGCCAAGATCAAGAGTGGAAACCACAGCCGCAGCCTCCAGTGTAAGCGCCAGCTGTTTGGCGCACTGCTGGCCGTCTTTATGTTGGCGGCGGCGTCAACCACTAATGGTAAGTCAAACATGTATGCTGCACTGCACTCGGCACTGCAAGAAAAATATGCATGATATTAGAAATTAAAAGAGAATGATCACTTTGGAAACAAAGCTATGTAGGCTTCAGAGTTCGATTCAAACATAGAAAATGTTTCAAAAAGTATGCAATAAAATATTTTGGGTCCTTGATTTTAAAATATGTAACATTTTGTGGTTGTTGCTTCGATTTTATGAATGTATTGATAATACAAAAATCACTTTCAAGAACACTACATTATTATAAATCATGTAAGGCAGCTATGATCATCATTAAAGAACTTAAATATCATGAAATATAGAATGATGGTAGCCCAGTCACTTCTTTAAAAATAGAATTTAAAAAATACGTGTTGACAAAATTAATTGATCTGAATTGAAAACAATGAAATACAAATGGATTTTTTATTAAGACCAGCGGCACATTAATCCATTTACTATAAGTGGAAGCAATTTAATATTTCCACTTTAAAGTTTTGACAAAAAGAAAAGCAATAAGAAAATCAATCAATTAACCATCTTCGGTTTACAACCCAAATTATATAAATAAAGATGATTTCTTCTTTTTTATCACAGAAAAAACAGCAAAGACAATGTCAATTAAAAAAAAAATGATGAGTCAGATACTTAATTTTAATATTGCTATTAATACCTTTATGAAGAATTGAATTGAATTGTCAATTAAAAATATGATGAGTCATATACTTAATTTTACTATTACTATTAATACCTTTATGAAGATAATGTTTAATTTAAATTCTAGTCCTCATAATACATTTATCGATATCCTCCCCTTTGAGTTATTGCCTAGCTCAAAATCATGAAGGGTTCTTAAGAGAATGGTCAAAAAATCATTGCTAATGGCTAGATCGTGAGCTTACTAACATAATTATACCCTAATTTCTCTGGGTGTTGAAACGGAGAAGGTGACTCGGGGTCCGGATCTAAGACCTACAGCTGTGCGGTGGTAGAAAGGCCGTCTTTGGAGCTGCTATTAATTTCTAAGGTACTACTACGCCGCATAAAGTGAATGTAAACTGGCACACACACGCGAGAGGGGCTCGCAGATCCCCCTGGAAACCCCCCTTGTGGGACTCCGACTTCACTCTCCGACGCACAACATGCTCGTAAATATTTTCGTGCACAATTTGTCCAACATTCAAATAAATTCATTAAAAGCACGAAGGGGAGACACAGAAGCCAGGGACGCTGGTCGGGGGGATGGATGGTGATAGTTTATGGGGAAATCAAACTGACCGCACAGTGGAAACCAGCTCCAAGTCGTAAAAAGCAGAAGGGGGCAGCCAGCTCCTATATATGGTATGTAGGAATGGATGCCTCGTTTAGCTTTGACCCGGAGCGAAATGATTTGTTTTACTTGTAAGCGCGATCATTTGGTTAATTGATAACAGCACTTGATCGGAGATTGATGGGTGAAAGATCAATTAGCTGGCTCTGCCGTGATCTCACATATATTTAATGGGCCCCCAATCAGTGGCGCCGTGATTCATCCATGGGCTTGGCCTGGTCTCTCCGCTGCTTTCCACTGTGCCGGGCCAAACCAGAGCAAGCCGAGACACACTCCCCACAACACACATATCGTACACACACACGCCTGGCACATGCATAGCTCATGCAAAAGTCCCTGTCCGGCAATGCAGTGCGTTAGTTGCTGGATTTTTCCACTTTTGAAAATTATACGCTTGCTGCTTTTATTTTTCTCTCGCCTTTTTTTTATTTCTGCTTTTCTTTTTTTTGCAATTGATGGCATCCGATGGGAAGGAGCCTGCCTGGCAGCCAGCTGGAGGCCAGGAAAATGCCCTGCACTCGAAGAAACATATTGGAAGTGTTATGAATATCATTGGATTAATTTCTTGGGAATTGAATCTAAATGGCTTAAGTAAAGCAGATTAACAACAAATAATAATATGATGTCGATGGAGACCCTTTAGAAGGTAGTTGTTTACTATATAGCCTACTGTTTAAATAAATGGATTAAAGGATTTAAACAGAAAACAGGGATGGTTACTTGTCCTTTATAAATTATACTCAAGAAAGTTATAACTGTCAAATTAAGAAAGATTTGTAATTCTTAAAAAAAACCTTTCAAAGGCTTTCTAGAGTACAAATTAATTGTCGATTTATTCCTGAGATTCCCTCAGAATTTTCTTCGAGTGCTGGATTGGGCCAGCCAGTTGGTGGGCGGGGTTGAGGTCGCATAGTTGCAGTTGCAACGCCGCGTGAGATGAGATAGGCTGTGCGGTCTCGACTGCTTCTGCATCTGCATCTGCCTCTGACCAGTCCAGCGGATCGTTTACATGTGCATTAATTCCTAACGCCGCTTAATTTTCTCCGGGGCTTAATGGCTCCGATTCGGATCCAGCCCCGGGACCATGTCCATTAAGCTCTGAGAATGCGTCTGTCTGTCTGCTGCTGTGGTGGCGGAGGCTGGATATATGTTGAAATTTCCATCTTTATGGCCGGCAGCAGCAGCAGCTCCAACAAATTGGAATAATGAACGTGGGTTCAATTATCGCGGGCAAACAATCGTGGCAGCCACAAAGAGCGCTAATAGATTTTCTACCGCTTAATACACTCGGATCTCTCGGATCTTGGATCTCGCTTCGTCCGGAGGCGGCTGGCTCTCACAGCTTTCTTTGCAAACAGATCCAAACACAACAAAACAAAGCTAAGCCAGAGCCCAAACCAAACTGAACGGAGCCACACATCCGACCGACCAAAGACAACAGAAATGTTTCGGGGCCGGAGGCAATTAGTGTGGAAATTTCACTTGCAGTTTTTAGCACAGATTAAGCTTACGATTTCTGGCGGGGATTAGCATGAACAATTATAGATGGAGGTCGGTTGATAGTATGTGTAGCATAATAATAATAATAATAGTTGTGCTCAAATCTCAGCTGCCATTGTGTCGCTTACTTGGAATTGAGCTATGAAAACTGGTACCGTTAGTGGTAGTAAGGGAACTCCCCCGTTCCCGTTCGCGTTGCCGCTTTGGCTCCGGTTCCACGGAACTCTCGTCAACCCTATAAACTCCCAAATTATTCAAGTTAATGGCTGGTTACTTGAGTCGGTCATGCGATCACTACGGATAGTGATGGAGGAGGTTCTGGAGGTGGAGAGCCAAAGACTCAGTGGGTCACAACTGCGCAGAAAGCCCTGCTAATCTTGCATTTGTATGCCCAGAGACAACTCTTCCGCATGCGGAGGAAAACGCCAAGGGAAAGTGGCCTTTGAGGCGGGTTCGAAGCTGTAGATACCCTGGAAAGCTAAGCGGGAATTTACCTCTATTATTCTATTTCAACAGGGAAAGTGCGAACTTGAAACTTAAACTTTTCGAATTAAATATAAAATATAATCTCAAGGGATATAGAATATTCTTGACTTATTAAAAATAAGATAAGCTGAGGTCTTTGACATTGTATTTTCAGTTTGTCTTGGCTGTGAAAGATATTGTATACAATCAACTGAAACTAAAACTCTATAAAAGAAAAGTTTCTCCATTTTTCGTGACAGACATTCAACAGCTTAACGTGAAGTTATAAAAGCAACGTTATGCTACACGACTTAATGGCAAATAAACTGACAAATAAATTTATTTACAGTTTACAAAAAAGAGTTGCAGAATTTTTAAGAGGTTTGTTCTAAAAAGAGACAATAAACGCTTCAAGTATTGACGTTTCTTTAAGCTTTCGAACAGTTTGCGATTTAAAACAGGAGGCAAAGTAAAGTATGTACATTGTAAGTGAAGAAAAAACTAATTTAGTTAAGGGATTTAAAACTTACCCATTTATATTGAAATTTATAAGATATTAACTAATATCTTATAACTAAACTTATCTTTCGACGTCAACCAGTTTTTTTTTAAGTTATGAAGTGGATTGTCTAGTAACTAATTTCATTATTAATCTATTATTTTCTAAATGTTCTATTAAAAATTGGTTTTATTTAAATTATTTATAAATTATTTCCTAAATTTCCTAAAAAAATAGTTTTACAATTACCACTTACCATATGTTTTTTTGGACTTTCCCAGGCGCTGTTACAGACTCCCCCATCAAGATCATTCGGCTGCCGGCGCAGGCTCCCGTGATTCGCTATCGCAGCGCAGATGCGGCGCCGGACTCACTGCTAATCAACTACCGCCAAGACGCACAGCCAGAGTTGTCCTCCACGTTGATGCAGGCTCCCGGGGCGGCGGCCGCTGCCCTGGAGTCGTTGCTGCGCGAGGAGACGGAGCAGCAGCAGCAGGCACAGATGGGCAGGCGGAACAGGGCCAGTGCCGGCAGCACCGGCAACTGTCCGCGTTCGTGTCCGCCGAGCTTGACCGTGGGAGCCGAGCCCGTGTGTGGCAGCGATGGCCTGATCTATGCCAATCTCTGTGAGCTGCGCAAGAAGACCTGTTCCAGGAGCGGCGTGTCGCTGATCAAGGACGTCCGTGATGGTTGCGAGCGTTCGAAGGGATCGGATTGCAAGCACCGCTGCAGCACGGAGAAGGATCCGGTTTGCGGAACAGACGGCCGCACCTATCTGAATCGCTGCATGCTGCGCGTGCAGTCGTGCCGCGTGGGCTTGGCGGCCGTGAAGCTATCCCATGTGGGCCCCTGCAGCAACACGAGTGCCGTGCGCGAGTCCTGTCCGGTGGATTGCAACAGTGCCCCGAAGGACGGGCCTGTGTGCGCCTCCGATGGCAATGTGTACAACTCGACGTGCGAGATGAAGCTGCACACGTGTGGCCAGGGCGTGGTGAAGACGAGCCGGAAGCACTGCCAGTCGACGAGGATGTGCCGCGAATCCTGCTGGCGGGTGGCCAGGCCCACCTGTGGCTCCGATGGGCGCCTCTACGCCAGTCCCTGCAAAATGCGCTCCTCCAACTGTGGCAAGCACGTCTTCGAGGTGCCGCTCTCCTTCTGCATGCCGCAGGAGCGGCACGGCAGCGCCGCAGATGCCTGTCCCACCGACTGTCCCAAGGCGGAGGCGGATGCTCCGTCGCAGTATGTGTGTGGCAGTGATGGCAACATCTACTCCTCGCTCTGTGAACTCAAGATGCTCAACTGCGGGTGAGCTGAAAAGAAATCATAAAAGTAAATTAATCGATAATGAATCTCTGAACCGCTTTCTCTTAGCCCTCAGCGCAAGTCCATCCAGAAGGTCAGCATGGACAAGTGCAAGAATCGCTTGACCCGCTGCAAGCAACTGCCGCCCTGCAAGGACTTCAACAGCCTGTTCGGCTCCATCTTCAGCTCGAAGCGGAACGACAAGCTCTGCGGCACAGATGCCAAGACCTACAACAATGAGTGCGAGCTGGCCCACGCCACCTGCCTGTAAGTAACATATAGAAGAGGTTAAAGGTGAGAAGACTCATTACCTTGCTAATCCCATTCGCAGACGCGGCGTGAACCTGGCTCATATTGGACCCTGCACAGATCTTAATTCGCCCGCCAAGGACTGCGGCGATGCCTGTTCGCGGGCGGACTTGGAGCAGCAGCCGGTGTGCGGATCCGACGGCAACACCTTCGCCTCCATGTGCGAGTTCAAGAGGCGCACTTGCAATATGCGCGTGGTGGCCGTTTCGCTGAAGAACTGCGCCCTCACCGCCGACTGCGAGTCCGATTGCGATGCCCAGCCGCCGAGTTTCGTCTGTGGATCGGACAATAACCTGTACAAGTCCGAGTGCCACATGCGCAAGGAGAACTGCGGCAAGCATGTGTTTGTGGTGCCACTGAAGCGATGCCTGGCCGCCTTCCAGCTGAAGGGTTGCGCCCGAATCTGTCCGCGGGAATTCGAGCCTGTGTGCGGCAGCGACAACAAGACGTATTTGAACGACTGCTTCCTGGAGATCGAGAACTGCAGGGCGAACCAGACGGTGAACGTCAACTACTACGGCGCCTGTGGCCGCCCCGAGGCACCGTCCACCAACTTCCTCTACTAGGACGGGGGCGTGGCGCCCGCATTACACACTTGGCAGCATTTAATAATTTTAGGCTATAGTCTTGTATTGTACTTTTTTTAAAAGCGATATTTATTGAGTTTTGAATTAAAGCCCCCAACGAACTTACGAACTTAGGAATGCACGCGAACCCAGATCCCCATTTCTAGGCGGAGTCATCGAAAAGCTTGCTCAGCATGGCATTAATCTCGTGCGGCCTGTATCTTACATACTTGTCAGGATTCTTGCTGAACTGGACCCCCGCATACCTAAAGGGGGATACAAATTGTGCTGTAAAAATGACTAAAGTTTGTTACTTGAGCTTACATTTCGTGGAAGCGGTTGTATTTGGGCAGTATGTGCTCCACATTATCACGTTTGATGCCCTCGCGCAGGATGACATCGGGTATGGAGATGCCTCGCTGGATTTTACAGGCCTCCTCGAAGTCCTTGTTGAAGTTCTAAAGGGGAAAGAGTAAACAACATAAAAATAAGTTCGAGGAAACATTTATTGCAACCTACCGAAAACCTCTCCTTCAGCACACTGCGATCCTTGTCCTTGACTTTGCCGGCCACTGGCTTCGGCAGCTCATCCAATGAGTAGATGCCCAGCAACATCTTGGACCAGGTCTTCTGGTAGCTGGCCTTCAGCTCGCGTATCATCTCCAGGTAGCTGTGCTCGCACTCCGGCTCCGCCAGCGTCACCAAGTCAATGAGGTTGGAGCGCTGCAGCGACTTGAGGATGTAGTGGATGTTGTTCAGGCGGAAGAGATGCTTGGTGGCCTGGTCATTGTACTGCTCGCATTTGTTCATAATGGACAGATTCAGTTCCGCCAGGGCCTTCTCTATTGAGAAATTGAAATTACACAAACAATTTAATACTTTAAGAGGAGCAGATTCCTTACTTATGTAAATGGCCAGAAGTGCCTTGTTCCGCTCCTCGCCCGGCAGCGCCTTCTTCATCAGAATGGTGTCCAGCTGCGTGGAGTACAGCACATCCTGCGCCAAAATGGAGCCAATCACATCAAAGTGCTCGTACAAGTGCTCAATGAACCAGATCGTATTGGAGGTGAGCTCATGAACGGTGGCATCCTTGGGCACATTGCTCTGGCCAACAATATTCGTGCTGGATTCGCCCTTGACCACGTCAAGAAAGTGCTCTAAGGCCTTGGCACCCGTATGCTGCAACTTGTTCAGCACCTTGGTCAGCTGTTCCCTCTGGGCGGGATCATAGGTACGCTCAATATCCGGCTGCAGTAGAATCACACGTTTCAGAGCCGAGAATATGCCCAGGGCAGAGGTCCACTCCTTACGAGAAATGCACCGCAGGATGCGTTGCGTGATGGCTTCGGCATCCTTGACCACCAGCTCGATGGCGTTGTAGGCCAAACGAGCGAACACTTCATTGTGCTTCGACTGCGGTATAATGTCGTGCATGATGGCGCGTTCCCAGTTGAGAAGCCGCTGCAGACCGAGCAGCATGACCAAGTACTTGTCCAGCTCCTGGTCGCCATCCATCAGATCCTCCGAGGTCAAATGGTCGCTGTGCGACGATGCCTTCTTGATGGAGAACCCAGTGGACTGCTCAATGGTCTGCGTGGCCCGCAAATACAGCTTGTTGGCCTTCTTCTCAAAGCTGAAGTTGGTAATTAAAAAAGTGGTATTATGGCATGGAAAAATCTATATGAATAGTTGATCTCACATTTGCTGAAGGCGGGCCGAGGTATTCTTCTTGGGTTCCGTTTGGCGTCCACTATGACGGGGTCTCTGCAAGAAATTGCAAGAGGATTGAGGTAATAGTGAAAGGATACGTATTCCCTTTAGGATTTGTAGAAGTAAATATAAAACTAGTTCTATAACTAATTAATAAAAAGGATGAATGAATAAAAAAAGTTATCGGGGCTATTTTAAGACCACAAATTTAGATTTTATTTTGTTTAAAGCTTAAAATACATATATAGAGACCAGCTTTATAAAGAATAAGATGCATACCCTCTGCTTACATAAAACATATTGGGAATTAACTTATTTAAAAACATTAATTTATATATTAATTCGATATTACGACATGATTCAGATCTTGATATCCTTTTAAACACATTTATACTTAAACTAACAAAATTTAATATGCAGACACCAGGTCCTTCACAATTATTTTTTTATAAACCTATTATTACTCTACGATATCCAACACAACGTAAACTCTCTTCACATAAACACATTTCAAAATATGTATCCAAGGGACTTAAAGAGCGTTGATAGCATCCATAACTCGATTACAATCCTCATCGGCGATGAGGCCTATTTTGGCCAGATCATCCCGTCCCATGGAGGCCAGGGTCACCATATCGATGTGGGCCTTCCTAAAGTGGTGGACATAGCTCCCCAGGCCGAGGTGCACGAGTACCTGCTCCACATCGTGGGCATGATTTACCACATACGAGTGATTGGAGGCGGTGACGGAGCGACGACGTGACTCCACGGTCAGGGAGGTCTCCAAATTAGAGTCATCGGAACCGGTATCCGGGCTGCAGCTGCTATTGCTCTTCACCTCCTGTTCCCGTTCCAGTTCCCGTTGCTTCTGCTCCATAATCTCTTCCTGCGGCTGGGGCAGTACGAAAATCGGAGGCTTTAGCTCTGCGCGATTGAAGTTCTTGTGTTGGTGCTTCTGCGGCTGATGGAGAGCAAACTTCATCGGCGGCTTCATGAATTCTCTGAAACGCATGGGCGACACCGGACTTTTCTTCGGACCCATGCCCTCGATCGGCGAAAGATTGGGCGATCGAAATTCCCCAAAGATGGGCGTGGAGCAGCGAATGCTGGCGTTGCTCACATTCAGGGTGTTCCAACGCTGCTCCTTCATCATTGGAGTGCGGTTGAAGGTGTAGTTTTTCTTGTTGGTTGGAGTACGGCTGTGCTCCATTTTATTTTTTTTAATTTTGTATATCTAAAATGATGCGTTCTCGACAAATTCTAGTTGGCAAATGGCGTCCAAAGAAGCGGACTCTAAATCCAATTTCTTCGGGAGCTTTTTCACTTAAGTGCCGTTATCCGAGCGTGTTAGAGATGGGATACTTTGGTACCAAAGTTAGCAAGGTACATTAAATTAACTGGTATAATTTAACAGTATGTACTTATAAACTTAAAATAATATACCAGGTGCTTAATTATCTCATAAAAATACTTAATCCTTTTACGAGTTTTTCTAAATCAAAATTTTACCCCAATTAAAAATAACGTCACTACTCACCAGCGCCTCATGTCCCCAGCTATTGCTCTTCTGGTGATCCTTGAGCAGCTGCAGCGAGCGCAAGACCACATCGCCGCGCTCCGTGGCATAGATGTGGGTGTACTCCCGCAGATTTTGCTCCAACCAGTGGGAGATTGTGTACAGCTCTTCGCGGGTGGTTTGCGACAGCTGCCGGAACGAGGTGTACTCGTCGCTAGAGTCGTCTTCGATGTAGATGAGATCCAGCAGCTCCACGGGCTTCAGCGGAGCACTGTGCTTCTTTAGCAGCATGCTGTAATGCTGGTTAAGGCCCTCGCATCCGGTGTTGAACAAGCTGGTTACGTTCTCCAACTCCACGCTCTGGGAGTTGTTGTGTAGGAAGTAATCCATGGCCGCTCGCAGCTTGGCCAGTGCGTCCAGGAAGACGGCGATGTTGCCCTCAATCGGTCCTTGATGAATGAGTTGGCACACCTCCTGCGAGACATCGTAGTGCGAGAGAACACTCTCCAGACAGTTTAGAGTGGCTTCTAGATCTAGAAAAAGAGAGGCGTCAACCCATTAGTGGTCTGGGAATCCCTTTGTTTTTTTTTCCACTCACTTTGTTGCCGCTTCTGGAGCTGCTCTGTCTCCTGGTAAACGGGTAATATGGTCTGCTCCAGGTTCCCCAGGCGCTTCTCGAAAACGGTGAGGATACTGGACATTTGCGTGGAGAGATCATGATACTTATCCACTCGGTCTTTCAGCAGTGCCAAATTGGTAGTTTCCTGAGGAAATTCTAGGTAAATAGGGAGCTTTAACGGCTGTCAGCAGTATTTACTTTTTCCAACTTGTTGTGCGCCTGCAATGAACTGTCCAGATTGTTCATTTTCTACCGAATATTTCTTAAATTTCGCTAAAAATGTTTTCTCGGGGCTGAAAATTGTAAAATAAATAATTATCTTATTGGACTGGCAGAATCTCCGGCTTTTTTAGGTGATTGTACAACGGGCACACTCTTCTACCAGTGCAGCCAGTTTAATAAGTTACTATAAAATTTTTAACGGGAAATTTAAATTAATGATATTGTTGATTTAATAAATTTCCTAATCATTAGGAAAGTATACCTTCACCTTTAAACTTATAGAGTATAAAAAGTTACCTTTCTAAATTTTGTCTTTTAAATACTGGTTGGGAACACTACGTGGAAAATAGCCAAGTTGCCATCTCCGTTCAAGACGCTAAGTTTTGTTGTGGCACCGGTTGCCATGGCACCTGTATGTAAACAACAAATCTAAACCTCTGAATTTTACCAACTATGCAGAAGGATTAAGCTCGGATTGTTTCAAAAATGAGGGGCGTACTCAAGTGGCTGGAACGGATAGAGTTTCCCAACAGCAAAGAAAACGAGATCAGGTGAAGCTTTCCGTGGAAAAACAACAACCTGTTGCTCCATAACGGTAACGGGAAAACCTCTTTTGCAGCGTCCACAATGTTTGCTATGCGCCCGATGGCAGCCAGTTGGTGGTGGCCGCAGGCGATCGGCTGCTCATCTACGACCCGAACGACGGCTCTCTCCTGAACACCCTGAAGGCGCACAAGGACACGGTCAACTGTGTGGCCTACTCGCGGGATGGCAAGCGATTCGCCAGTGGAGCCTCCGACAAAATGGTCATCGTGTGGTCACCACAGCTCGAGGGGCTGCTCAAGTATTCGTGAGTAGATGGGGAAAATTCATTTACAATTTAAATGAATTAGGAAAAAATATTATATTTTTTCCATTTTAATTTTAAATTCATAAATTTTAACTATTAACAAAGTAAGATCTATTTGATTAATATTTACAAATTTATCATAAAATCTAAAACATGTTATTTCCCGTTATTTAATTTAATTAACACCTATGTATATCCAATTGCTATGGATTTTTTATTTATTATAATTATAATTATAATTTTATGAAAGCAAAAATTAAAAAAATATATATTTTTAGGCATGGCGACTCCATTCAATGCATGAGCTTCAATCCCGTCTCACACCACCTGGCCTCCTGTTCGCTTTCGGACTTTGCATTCTGGTCCGCCGACCAGAAGGCCGTGCAGAAGTACAAGATCTCTGCTCGTGTGAACGGCTGCTCCTGGACCAACGATGGACAGTACCTGATCTTGGGCCTCGCCAATGGCACCATTTCCATTCGCAACAAGCTGGGCGAGGAGAAGGGTCGCATCGATAGGCCAGGCGGACCCAATAGCAACGTCTTTAGTGTACAGTGCTGCCCGGCCAGTGGTCCCGGCAGTGTGGACACCATCGGTGTGGTGGACTGGAGTCAGACGTTGTCCTTTCACACGCTCAGTGGCCAGATGATTGGGAAAGAGCGAACACTGGGCTTTGATCCTTTGTGCCTGCAGTACTTTCCGAATGGCGAATTTTGCTTGGTCGGCGGCTGCACCGGAGGACTGCACTTCTTTACCAGGGAGGGCATTCGGCTGGGCACCCTGGGCGACAGTTTCGACACCTGGATATGGACAGTGGCGCTGCATCCCAACGGCCAGTCGTACACCATTGGCTGCCAGGATGGAACACTGGCCTGCTTTAACATCGCTTCGAGCACGGTTCACGCTCTTTACCGCGAGCGCTATGCCTTCCGGGAGAACATGTGTGACGTCATCATCCAACACCTGATCTCTGGCCAGAAGGTGCGTATTAAGTGCCGGGATTTGGTGCAAAAGATAGCCATCTATCGGAATCGATTGGCTGTTCAGCTGCCAGAGCGCGTGGTTCTCTATGAACTGAGCTCGGGCGAGGATCAGCCCATGCACTACAAGGTGCGGGAGAAGATCCAGCAGAAGTTCGACTGCAGTCTTTTGGTGGTGTGTGGCCGTCACATAGTCTTGTGCCAGGAGAAGCGGCTCCAATGCCTGGATTTTTCCGGTGTCCTTCAGCGCGAGTGGATTATGGACTCCTTTATTCGCTACATCAAGGTCACAGGTGGTCCTGTGGGCCGCGAAGGACTGATGGTGGGACTGAAGAGTGGCCAGGTATTCCGGATCTTTCTCAACAACTCCCTGCCACTGCTGATAACCACCGCCGTGTCGGCAGTCCGTTGTCTGGACATAAACTCCAAGAGGAGCAAGATTGCTGTGGTGGACGATGTTGGTCGCTTGGTGGTGCGCGACATAGTCAACGACACGATCCTATACCAAGATACAGGAGTAAACAGCGTCACCTGGAACACCCATCTGGACTCGATGCTGTGCTATACCCACACCACCGGAGGATTAAGCGTTCGCGTGGGCAATCTACCGCCGAGAGCGCCACAAAATATGCACGGCGTGGTGGTGGGACTGTGCGGAGCCACTGCCTTCTGTCTGCGAGGAAACATTATGCACAACACGCCTCTGGCCCTCGGATCCACCATGTGGCAATTCATCGAAGCGGGCCTGTTTGAGTAAGCATTACATTTCAAGTCTTTATAGCATCTAATGAAAGATCATTTTATTTCTTAGGGAAGCTTATCAGGTGGCTTGTCTGGGTGTGACCACCAGCGACTGGGAGGGACTGGCCCAATCCGCCCTGGAAGCTCTGCATATCAATATAGCCCGCGATGCCTACGTCAAGGTGCGTAACCTACCCTGGCTCAAGCTGATCGGGGAGCTGCGGGACCAGCAGCAGCGATCGGCTGTGCCCAAGGAAGTGCTCCTCGCAGAGAACTGTGCCTTTGCTGGGAAATTTAAAGAGGCTGCCCGCCTGTTCCTTAAGTGCGGCCAGTCGTCGCGAGCCCTCGAAATGTACACAGACCTGCGAATGTTCGATCTGGCCCAGGAGTACATCAAAGACGGTACGGCACAGGAAAAAAAAGATCTGGTGCGCAAGCGGGCGGAATGGGCCTATTCCGTTAAAGAGCCGCGTGCCGCTGCCGAGTTACTGCTCTCCGCGGGAGAGAATCAAAAGGCCATTGACATTGTGGCAGAGCAGGGATGGGCCGATGTGTAAGTATCTCAAAATCTCGTCAATCATAAAACTAAAGATTAAAAGCTATTCAGACTATACGATATCGGACGTCGACTGAGCCTCTCGGATCGCGATGCCTTGGAGTCGGTGGCCCAGAACCTGAAGACACTCAAAGCTCTGCCCTTGGCAGCGGAGATTTTCAAGAAACTGGGCGACGAGGCCCAAGTGGTGCAGCTACACGTTGAGGTTAGAGACTGGCCGGAGGCTTTTCGATTAGCGGAGTCCCTGCCAGAACTGTTGCCCACGGTGCACTACCAGCATGGTCAGTGGTTGGCCGAAACTGATCAGTTTATAGAGGCGCATCAGGGTAAGTTCAGGCTTAACTGGAACCTAATATAAGTGATTTGAAACAAAGTGTTTCCTTTATAGCCTATCTGAAGGCAGGACGCACCAAGGAGGCCAATCGCCTGCTCAAGCAGCTAAGCAATACAGCCATTGTGGAGGAGCGTTACCTGGATGCCAGCTACTTTTACTGGCTGCTGGCCAAGCAGTATTTGGATATCTATCATGCCAAGGAGTGGGTCCAAGGCTATTTCTATAGAATGAGTAATGGAATTAAACTGAATTCTTTTCTTCTTCAGCGAACAAAACCCCATTGATCATCACCTGACCGAGTACAAGAATCATTTGCGCATTGCCAAGGTCTATTATGCCTACAGTGTAATCTACAGCTACATGAAGGAACCCTTTACAACCCATTCACCAGTGAGCCTGTTTAACGTGAGCCGCTTTATACTCAACGAAGTGGAGCACAAGGGTGTGCCCAAGGGTGTCAGCATGTTGTGAGTTATCTACTGATATGCAGAATGATCTTTTATTATAGATATTAATGTCTCCTTTGCAGCTCTGTTCTTTTTACCTTGGCCAAACAGGCCAAGTTCCTGCAGGCAAACAAATTGTGTTTGCTTATCAATAAGCGTTTGCAGTCCCTAAAGCCACCTGCTGGAATACAAGAGCAAATTGATGTGAGTTGGTTGCAGATCTTCCAGTTATTGTATAGTTAAAGATCCTTTTCTTGCAGCTCAATTTCTTGAATAGTAAGGCCTGCAAAAGTGGCTTCAATGATCCCGAGGAACTGTTGCCCCTTTGCTACAAGTGCTCGAACTATAGCCAGCATCTGAATAGCAATTGTTGTCCCACCTGCCGGCAGGATTATATTTTCTCATTTGTTTCATTTGGTAAGAGAGCAGATTTAATCCTAAATCAAAATTACTAGTAGAAGAGTGAAGGTGGGCTCTAAACTTTCTATTTCTTCTTTAGAAATACTCCCCCTGGTGCAATTCCACCCCGAAGTTGATATATCCGATGGCGAAGCTGAGCGTTTATTGCTTGCGCCTGCTAAGCATGCCGAGGATTCGGATCCCTTCAACGAGGATGCGGCCACTGTGGCCTTGCCCTTGAGCCTCGATCGCAACGGTCTGCGTGCCATCGATCCCAACCATGTGCTCATACTCAAGCGGCAGGGAAAAAATGTGCGGAACGTGTACTATCGCAATATATTGCCCGATCTGCAGGTAACCTATTGCCCCCAATGTTTGCTGGTGAGTTTTCTATACAATAAATAAACCTTACCTAGATCTAAAGCCAATTCTTTGCAGCTCTTTTATGCGGAGGACTTTGAGCTGCAGGTACTGCAGAAGGGTCACTGTCCGTTTTGCCACACATCGTCGGAAAAGTTGTTGGAAGACTTTTGAGGCGGCCTTAAAGTAGTTTAGTTAAGAATATTATTTCCGTCCACACAAACCGTACAAATAGGAACTTATGCGCGAATAAAAATTAGCCTTTAAGCCCAGGTCTCCTCCTGATATCGTCGCTGCTTGATCATCAGATCCACATAATCTGCATCGCCGTCTAGGATCTCGATGAAGGCCTCTCTTACCGACTTGGGCATGTTGTTAGAGTTCCCAGCCACGTAGATGAAGGCATTGCGGTCTTTGATAAGCCCCGCCAGGTGAGGGCCATTTTTGGTAATTAAATGCTGGACATAGACTTTATGATCCTCGTCCCGCGAGAAGGCGAAGTGAGCCTCCACCTGTTTGGCCGTTGTCCAGGCTGTGAAATCCTCTTTAAAATGAAAATCCGACGACTTGTTGCGGCAGCCAAAGAAGACGACCAAGGGGCCGATTGCGGAGCCCGTGGATTGGGCCTGCAATCGATTTTGAATGATACTGCGAAAGGGGGCAATGCCCGTGCCAGGTCCCACCATGATGAGAGGGGTGCTCAAGTCCTGAGGCCACACCATTGTTCCCTTCTTGAGAACGCCGCGTAGCTCTGTTGTTCCAGCCTCCAGATGCTTCAGCCAGTTGGAACAAAGGCCCAGGCGGGGAGTATGCATAATGGTCTTGTAGTTGACCACAGCCACTAGCAAGTCCAATGTTCCGGAGGACACATCGGAAGCTATGGAAAAGCTTCTAGGCTGAATCAGCGGCATCATTTCGAAAAGCTGCTCCAGAGTTATTTGGGAAGTGGCGTGGCGAAAGTCCTGCAGAACTTCCAGGAGAGTGCGCCGCGGCCTGTTGACATAGGCCACCAGGTCATCAATGCCTTCGCCAGAACAGAACTCTACCAGCTTTTCCTTTTCCATCTCGTCGGTGCAGCTGAAGCCCAGCACCTCAAGGAATCGCTGCCGCGGCTTGGCGATCAAGTCCCAAACGTATTTGGCCGCCTGCCGGAGGCTCAACGGAGTGGCATAGGCCATTGGCAGCGGCATGTCCGGTTGGGCACTGGCCACCTCGATCACGGTATCCTCGTCGAAGTTCAGGTTGTGGTCGCGGATTAGTTCAAAGAATTCCTTTACAGCCTCATCGCTGTTTTGGGGCTGAACATCAAGCACATCGCCAGGTTCCCACCTGAGGTTTTCTGCCTGGTATTCCAGCTTCAAGAAGCGCACATCCTGGAAGTGATTCTCTGCCGTTGTCCTTTGGTTGTCCTGAAGCTTAAACGTGTGCGCAGGTTGCTTTTGGGTCCAGAGCAGAGTTTCCAGGGGAGCAATGGCGGAATCCTTTGGTAACGTCTTCAGCAGCCACTTTCCAGAGGTTTGGCCCGGACCGCCATTCACCTGACTGTCGTCAACACCGGAGATGCCTTTGAGGGTGACCCAAAGGTCTTTAGTCCA